>WSYH01001654.1:0-40582 GCA_036426205.1 Ascaphus truei
CCCAGTGACCCTGACACTGCTCAGCGCCGCTACATGACCCAGTGACCCTGCTCAGCACCGCTACATGACCCAGTGACCCTGCTCAGCACCGCTACATGACCCAGTGACCCTGACACTGCTCAGCGCCGCTACATGACCCAGTGACCCTGCTCAGCACCGCTACATGACCCAGTGACACTGCTCAGCACCGTTACAGGACCTAGTGACCCTGCTCAGCACCGCTGCATGACCCAGTGACCCTGCTCAGCACCGCTAAATGACCCAGTGACCCTGACACTGCTCAGCGCCGCTACATGACCCAGTGACCTTGCTCAGCACCGCTACATGACCCAGTGACCCTTACCCTGCTCAGCACCGCTACATGACCCAGTGACCCTGCTCAGCACCGCTACATGAGCCAGTGACCCTGCTCAGCGCCGCTACATGACCCAGTGACCCTGCTCAGCGCCGCTACATGACCCAGTGACACTGTCCCTGCTCAGCACCGCTACATGACCCAGTGACCCTGACCCTGCTCAGCACCGCTACATGACCCAGTAAACATGCTCAGCGCCGCTACATGACCCAGTGACACTGGCCCTGGTCAGCACCGCTACATGACCCAGTGCCCCTGACACTGCTCAACACCGCTACATGACCCAGTGACACTGCGCAGCGCCGCTACATGACCCAGTGACCCTGCTCAGCACCGTTACATGACCCAGTGACCCTGACCCTGACCCTGCTCAGCAACACTACATGACCCAGTGACCCTGTTCAGTGCCGCTACATGACGCAGTGACTCTGGCTCTGCTGAGCACCGCTACATGACCCAGTGACCCTGACACTGCTCAGCACCGCTTCATGACCCAGTGACCCTGCTCAGCACCGCTACATGATACAGTGACCCTTCTCACCTCGTTTAAATGGAGCCGAGTTTCTCCAGGAGGACCTGGGACCCATGTCCTGCACCAATTTCTCTGTGCCGAACCCGGGAGCTGTTGCGGCAGTTGCCCAGAGCTCACCGGCCAAGATGACGCCGGCCGCGGCACTACAGTCCCCCTGCAATCGTGACCTACGAAGGCGGCGGTCTCTGCGGGGACCAGCGAGGTAAGCCAGACCCAGTCGCAGACGGACCCTGACTTATTTTTTCCTATGACTGTACCCTGTTATTCCCCTGTAGGAGTGACCGGTGGGTGGCAGGAGATAGGGTTACCAGGGGAGGGGAAGGAAGGGCAGCTTGTAGGGCAGCTAGGCTTCCCCATTACCCTGGTGGAGCATCAAGGCGGGCTCTCAGTTAAGAGCCCCACTCTTGCAGCCTTGCTATGGGCTTGAGGTATCAGGGGTTGTGGCAAAGTTAGACCACCCCAGGGGTACCTACCAGCCGGGAGCTAAGGCGGGTGCATCCACACCAGCAACCCTGAGCTCACCTCCGGTAATGGGGGCACAGCTTCAGGGAGAGGGGCTAGCCCCGTTAGCACCCAGCTCTAGGGTAGGATTGCCTGGCAGAGGGTTGGGTGGGCCAGTGGGAACCGGGGAGGGAAGGCAGCAAGTGAGCCAGCCAGATTTCCCCATTACCCTGGCAGAGCATCAGGGGGTCTCTCAGTTTAGAGCCCCACTGTTGTTGCCTGGCTATGGGCTGGAGGTATCAGGGGCAGTGGCACAGTTAGCCCACCCCCAGATTACCTGCCAGCCAGGAGCCAAGGCGGGTGCTTCTGCACCAGTGCCCCTGGGCTCCTCTCTGGTAATGGGGAGGCAGTGTCAGGGAGATGGCCCCACTCAGGTGTCCTTAGGAACCAGGTTAGGAATAGCTAGGGAAAAGTGGAGTGAGGGATGGCTGCAGGTAGGTAGCCAGCACAAGGTCTCAGTAGGAGAAGAAGGGCTAGTGGTAGCCGGGGAGGGAAAGCCGCAGGTATGGCAGCTAGAATTCCCCATTACCCTGGCGGAGCCTCAGGGGGTCTCTCAGATCAGCAACCCCCTGTTGCAGCCTGGCTACGGCTTGGAGGTATCATGGGCAGTGGCAAGCTTGTGCCACCCCAGGGATACCTGCCAGCCAAGAGCTAAGGCGGTTGCATCTGAAGAGATGCCCCTGAGCTCATCCCTGGTAAGGGATAGACAAGGTCAGGGAGGTAGGTGCACTCAGGTCATCCCTGTGTCTGTGTTAGGATTACCTAGGGGGGAGTGGAGTGAAGGTGGGCTGCAGGGAGGGAGGCAGCAGGAGTCATCAGCAGTGGCTGAAGGGCTGAGCCTAGGGGAAGCTAGGCAGGGAGGCACTGGGGAGCAGGGGGAGATAGGAGGTCAGTGGGTTGTCAAGCAGCTGGTAGAAGCTAGGGATGGGCTAGGAAGGCAGGAGGTCCCTTGTTCTGACTTGCCAGGAGCGACCCCCATTACAGAGTCCCCAGGGTTCCCAGAGGTAGGGCTGCGGGGAGGTAGGCAACCAGGAGCAGTAGCCAGGGCTAGGTGGGTACAGCAGAGGGTTCTGTCCCCAGGGCAGCCAAGGGTAGCTACAGGGAGGAAGGGCAGCACAGTGGAGGGGAGAGAAGTGATGCTGGCCCTAGCCCCAGTGGTGGTAGCAGGTGCTTATTTCCTGGCCTTCAGTTTTGAGAGGGCAGGAGCAAAGCATCTGGGTACAAGGAATCCCAGTACAGGGTACTGGGGGTTGCCTTGTCCCAGGAGGCACAGGAGAGGGTAGTAGTCAGCATCCCAGGTGGTTTCTGGAATCCAGAAGTGAGGCCACTCGGGGTGGGGACTGCCCTAGAGCCAGGGAGGAGAGGCAAGGGTATAGCGGAGCAGCTACAGGTGGGCACATGGCCAGGGCAGGTAGGGTCCCTACAGGATAGTGACATAGCTCTTTCCCAGACTTGTTTGACGGAGAAGCGACGGTCTGTGCTTGGTAGCTGGTCTCTCGCTGGTACAGAGACATGCCAGTCTCTGGGCAACATGCAGCCTGGTCTGTAGAGGTGCCCCTTCACGGTGGTCTTGGTTCACCAGGCACTGGGTGGTGGGCAGAGGGTGGCAAAGGAGAATGCCCGGTGGCCACGTTGGAGCCCCGCTCAGCAGGATCTGGACTTCACGATCCAATGTGGCCAGGACTGTGTACTGGACAATGCCGGAGGACAATTTTGCCAGGCCAACCCCTCAGGACTTATTGAGTGCTTCAAGGATGCCAGTGGTGTCCCATTGCCAGGGTGGGCAGCTGGGTCACAAGGCACCCATTGAGCAGGGGAAGTGTCATGGGAGAGGGGGTTTGGCTCGGTATTAAAGGGGTTACACCCCATTTGGCCACCCTCTGCTCGCACTTGGGAAGCAAGGGGTTAACTGGACAGCTGTCCAGTAATGTGGTTTTAACCTGCTTCAGCATCCAAATGTGTATTTCCCTGTAAATGTGTATTGTTCCCATTCCAGTGTCTGCACCAACACATACACTGGGATCGATGCGGGAGGGAAAGGGTTAATGTTAATTCAGTGATTATAGCCCTTTGTTCCATTTTCCCGCCTTTGCAGGCTCCATTTTGCAGCTCCCCATTGGTCGCCGTTGCAGCTCCATGCGATCTTATGGGGAAACTGGCGATTTGGACCCATTTTCAGCAGAAGACCTGCAGGTGGTGCCCGAGAGGAGGAGCGGCGGTTCCCCATTTTAAGTCAATGGAGCCATTCATTTCAATGGGGATTACTCGACGCCGACCTCCAGGAACGGGTTGGCAGCCATCCAAACCGCAGACACAATGTCTAAAAAAAGAGATTCGATCACTCCCCGGTCAAGTCCAAATACAATTGGTGTGGGAAACTTAGGTTCTAGAGCACCCAGGAATAAAATTCTTTTTGCCCATAGACACTAGGAACCCCCACACTCGACCACCATCGGGTCCGGGAATGAAGGACCCCCGTAAAGGGTCACGCTCGCCATGAGGGTCGCACCATTGACTTCAATGGCGGAGTTGCTCCATTGAAAGCCTATAGCGGCAGAGCCCATTGACTTCAATAGCGGAGTTGCTCCATTGAAAGCCTATAGCGGCGGAGCCCGTTGATTTCAATGGGAGAGTGAAAAGCAGAGATTTATTTTAGCTATAGCGGAGAATCCTGCATTAAAGTTAAGTTAATAGGGGATTTTAACTTGTTTTTTGTATCTCCGGTTCTGGGGGCCGTGGAAGGCTGAAACTTGGCCACTTTGGCAAAGGTCTTCCGGCATGAGGACCTGGCAAATTTCAGCCCGCTCAGACCCACAGAACGGATAATTTTAATATGTGTAGATATTTAAGAATGCATTGTATTTTGGTCTGGTAGAAAAACCTAGAGCCTATATGGTATGTTAATGCTCAGGGGGGAGACACTTGGTCTACAATAAACCCCTGATCAAAGGCTCCCCCACCCTGCTTGTGCATGCTAGCACAAAGGAAAGCAGGACATGGGTACTTTATGATAAGTGTTGTGTTTCACACCTAGGGACAAAGGCTTTCTTGTACAAACCAGACTTTCAGATGCCAGTCTTGTGGGAGGGGGGCTAGGGAAATAAGCCCCTTATTACAATAATATCCGCCCAGTGGGCAGGTATTATGTTGTCCCTCAAGTGAGGTGGCAAGGAGGTATTGGGTGCAGATAATTGTTCTCCAATGACTTGCACTCAATGCCAGAGTATAGGAGTGAAACTCCATATAAACGAGTGTAAGCTCTCTACTCAGAGTCTTTCGTGTCTTTTCGTGATGTCTTCATCTGAACCTGTATTGCTGAATGAATTGCCAATCCTGCAACCTGATTACTTCATTGTCTAACTCTTAAGTAAGTGCTAATTCTTGTCTGTTATTTGTATCATCTTGTGTGTTCACCTATCTAAGGAATAAACTATATTTATTATATCTAAGTCATGTTCAATTCAACCCAGATATTTTGGTGTATATTATACACTGGCGACACACTTTACTCGAGCTCGGCTAGTCCCACGAATTCGGGTATACCCGGGTGTATTGAGGTTTGTGACTGTTTTCTGCCCGAGTGCATTGAGGTATTTTCCAGGCAGGGATTGAAGCATTTTATTCCCGCTGGCTGCAATACTGCACAGTATATATATATATACTGCATTACAATTCATGAATTTATGCCATCTGGTAGACACGCGAAGCATTGCAGCCTATTATATCCTAATCATTATCATTTAACAGATCAGCCGCCCGTCAGCCAGGCATGAACCCAGGCTGGGAAGGCAAACGCAACGGGGCTTGTCAGAGGTGAGGAGCGGCGCATTCCAGGTATCTGCCAGGTACATACTGGGTATTTGCTCGAATAAAGTGTGTCGGTGCAGTACCCTGTTAGTAGCTACCATGACAGGCGCCCAGTCCATTGAGACTGGCATCCACATTGTAAGGTTAAAACTGTCTTCTGTTAGCTCTGGAATTGATAAGGTTAAACAGAATACACTGGCCTTGCTATTTTCACGGGAGGCTATTGTAAATAGCTTTTAGACGTGTTTTGCTTGCCCTAGAAAAGGACCGGATCTGTAGAGATCTAACAGTTTTGGTGACAGAAGTGGAATTTCACACAGGAAAAGGAGTGAGTAAAGGATTCTTTTTATTTGTTTCTCACCTTTTCCTCTGCCAAACTAAGCAACCTAAATTTATAAGGGCAAAAGAACATAGGGTGAGAGTCCCTATTGTTTAATCGTGGGTAAGTCCCTGTAATCAAGGGTAAGTCCACGATTTATGTAACAAAGGGTGAGAGTCCCTATTGTTTTATCGAGGGTAAGTTTCTGATTTATGTAACAAAGGGTGAGAGTCCCTATTGTTTAATCAAGTGTAAGTCCCTGATAAGTAAAACGGACGGTATATGATTTCAAATAGGATGACAATTTAAGTTAAGTTAAAAATTGTTTAAAGTTAAGTTAACATAAGTATTGTTTAAAGTTAAGTTAATAATTGTTTATTAATACGTGCGCATAAAGTGTTAAGATTTCTTTCCTGTATAAACTCATTATGGGCACTAACATTTTGTCATCTAATGAACTTACTCTAACCTGTCAGCCCTCGCACAACCCCCTGCCTCACTGTCAGTGGCAAAATCAGCTGTCTCTCTCTCGCCTGTATGTATTGAAATAAGCAGCTGCAAGTAGCCCCCACCTTTTTTCCTCCAGCTATTTTTACACAGGCATAGGAATGTACCAAAATCGTGAATGGCAGCATGGCTCTTAGGAAAAACGAACATGCAAACTCAAATTATTTGTGCAACATTAACTAAGTGAGTATATATTAAGTTTAAATTAATAATTTTTTCCCGTCTGAATTGAAAAGTGGAAAACAAGAGTATAACAGGTATAGGTTTCTTTTTCCCTCAGAATGTTTTATTTTTAAGTATGGATATGGTAAAAAAAAAAAAAAAAGAGGTTGATTGATTGAGTAATCCCTGTGTGTGTGCTTGTAAGAATCTGAGTGAATTCTATCTACAGTATATGAAAGTATTATTTGCATTAAATAATAAGAATACCGGTTTATTGTATGTATACAAAATTACTATTCAAGGTTTTGGCAAATGCTTCTAAAATAAGAATGTAATTAATTGCTTATGTTGAAATTTAATTTTTAAAAGGTGTACACCACCACTATAATTAAAACTAATTTACACTGGGCAGGGAAAGTTTTGGGTATCTGTGGAGAAAAAGAATAAAGAAAGGATTAATTATTTTTGTAAACAGTCCAGTCACTGGAATAATAAGGATGTTTATCGTACTGGCCAGGCGATTTATTTCCTTAAACAGAATTACAATTCTTTTCCTCTAAATCTCCACAGATAAAATCAGGTGAATAAGTTATATAGAATAACAGGCGAAATATATTCTAGACACAAAGCTAACTAGAAGCTCAGCATTTTAAAAATTAGTTTAAAAAAAAAAAGAAGTTAATTATGACATGAAGAAAAAAAAAAAAAGAGGATATCTTTATTAATTTAGTCTGCAGGATCAAACTGTTTTGTTTTCCTATTTATTAAAATAGGTGAGAAAATATGTGTCTGTTATTTTTGTAAAAAAACTGGTTGAATGTGTGAAAGAAGCGTAAAATTCTGTTTGTTTTGTGTCTGCACTCTGTGCTCTTTTTGTGTATAACCAGTAACTAAACTATCTAAAAGTATATGTTAAAGCCTATAATTTTCTGTTTAACAAAGATCCAGTTTTAATTTTTGAATACCAGTAACATTGTCGGGCTGTGTGAAGAGCTGCATATTTCAAGCTGTCCCAAATTGTATTGCAGTAACCAGTAATTAACCATTTTTTTCTATTACAAGGTTTTGGCAGGAAGCCCAGAGAGTTATTTGAGCTTGTTTTATGGCTTGAAATGGAAACAGGTGTAAATTGATTAATATAGAGTTCCAATAAACAGAGGACAGTAACCCAGAATGAGCACTCTAAACACCTGGTGGGTGGGTAACGAAGTGGTTAAAACTTAAATCTTTAATATCCATGTAAAATAATGGGGATTAAAACAAATATTAAACGCTCAGACCCTATAGTATGAACACAATGTAATGTTCTGGATCACTGATGAACTGCATAGAATCACTAAACTAGTGTCTTGCAGTGTGAACAGTGAAGTGGATAAAGTAACCACTAGTCCAATGTAATCAGCACAGAAACTCTAGTGCTGAGCCATGTATAAGTGTGCAGACCCTGAAATAGCAGTAAAGGAACGGACAAGGAAAACAGACCCTAGCCAGGTCTGCCAGTATACTAGAGGGTTCTCTATGGAATTATTTTTCTGCAAAGTTGATCAAATATTTAATATTTCATCATTTTTAACCATCTTTTTCTCTCAAATGTGTCCCACCTTTAAATCTGTGTCTATGAGTTTTTTATGCTACAGGTTGTTCTTTCAGCAAATCAGATGCTATTTTGTGCTTTAAAAGTTTCTGTCAGAAGACTATAGCAGATTATATTTATATTCAGTAGGGTTCTTTTGAGATTTCTAATGAAAATGTTATACCCAAAGGTTTTAGGTTAGTTTTGCTATACATCAAGCAATTCCATTAAGGTTATGCTTTAAATGCTGTTATCCTTTATGTGATATTGTTCACATGTAATACAAGTGAACAAAAGGAGGGTGTTATTGCTGTTATTATTGCTGGCTGCCCCTGAAACCATATGGCAAGGGCTGAGAGTGTCAGCTCTTGGCTCTTGGGTATAATATTGTACCTTACTATGTTGCCTGTAATTTTTCCTTTTTATACCCCCACATGGGTATAAACTAGGAACTGTGTATGTAGGGTTAACTGTGTAAGCCCAGTGGGCTAGTTAATGCATTCTCTGTGTATTCCCTTTGCCTCATGGGCCTGCAGCTGCCTGTGCACACTTATAAGTGGATTGCCTTGTATGGGTGGCCCCTTATGAGAAATAGCTGCCGAGCAGAGTCTCCTGGCACATGAGGGGAAAGGGAGGTGATATTTTGGCCTGTCTTGTCTGCCAGCAAGGTATTCTTAGCTGGTGTCTTAGAGAAGAGAAGGTTTTAGAACCTTGTTTTAGAACCCACCATGATAGGTGCAAATGGTGGAGTGCAAGTCTTGTGTCTACATGTTGGTTTTATGTGTTCTAAACTGCAAGCATTGTGTTTGTCCTGTGATTTAAACCCCGGTGTGGTGAATTACATGGAATAAGCATTCCAATGCCCCAGCTAGATATGGTAGTGAAACTGAAATGAAAACTGAACCCGTATTCCTATGTATATCCTTATGTGAAACTGTGTTGAAATGTCTCTGTGTGTCAGTTTTAGTGGGGATATTTGGGTGGAAATATAATTATTTTGGTGTTGCAGGAGTTGGGGGCCAAAGTGCTGGTAGTCGACCTTAATTTTCCCCAGCAAGCAGGCATGATTTTGACAGTGCACAGGGTGAATTACCACAGGGCCTCCTGCTGTGCCCCCAGCACTATGGATTTCGAGCCCAAATCTCCACAAGTTTTCCTAATAAGTATAAGGTCCCCCAAAGTATATTCTCTGTTTTTGTGTTTGTGTTTTCAAGGTCTTATCCAAATAACAACACCATTTATTTTTCTGCCTTTTTTGCCTTGTGATGATCCCTTAAGTATTAAAGGGTATGTTTGGCCTGGCCTAATGTGAAATCAGATTAATGTTCTCTCTGGGGAAGACCAATGGTCACCCTAGGTACTTGTAGATTTAATGTTGTATGATTATGCTTAAACAGACGATTTTAATCAGCATCTATTGTGTGAAACTAATGCAATTGTCTGAGTGTCTCATGTCCAGGTGCAGGCCTTCAAATTAGATGAAGATAAGTGGACGCAAAAGCGCTCTTTTCATTAAAGTGGAGAGCCCTATTCCAGATTCTACCCAGTAAGAGTATTTTTCCTGGATCATGTTACACAAGTGCACCCCACGTTGCTTCAAATTAAAACTCAACACAGGAGGGGTGGCCTAAGACACAGCGTTATAGTTGTGTTTTGGTTCTAAGAAAAACCGGGCACTAACCAAAAAAAAAAGGAAAAAAGTTCATAGGAAGAAAATTCGGACCTCAACATATGAATTTGAACTTTTTAATACCTTTCTTTTTCCAGGTTTATTATTTTAATTACAATGTTTATCTATTAGGTTTAATAAGTGGTGTCCACATGAAGACGTAGGGTAGTAACAAGAATATTTTTTATATAATGGAATCCTGGTAAACAAAGCCCACATATTGGTGCATTATCCCAATGTACTATCCATACACCCAAAGCTGCACCCGGGGACACAAGAGTTATATTAAACCCTTGAGGAAAAAGAAAGATGGCTATAAGATATTTATAGAACTATATATATGTAACCCCGAGGTAAGGTAAATTTAACACTTTCTGGGCCCCCTCCGCGAGTGCGCCTGGAACCACGGCAGCACCGGTGAGGATCCACCTATAGAGACGCGGTACCCTGGCCCTCTCCCGTGCTGTAGGCAGGGGAAGAAGTGACTTACACGTTCGGTCAACGGACAGAAGGACACAACGCACACGAAAGTTGGTCAGACTCGAGTTATGTGTTGAACTCCATGTGGGGCCCCGCCCCCGCTATTGTGACGCTTCCGTCTCTCGCCACCACTCGGCTTTGACAGAGTGGGAAAATTTTAGGGTTATTAACGTCCGGGAGTAGTGTAAGAACTGACGACTGCATAAGGGAAGAATTTGGGGAGTGGCAACGGGGGGGGGAAGCGTCGTGGCAGGTAATCGAGAGCCAGGAGAGAGGAGAGTTTGACCCTCGCGAACGATGAAGAGAAGGGGAAACAGGCCTAAATAGGAGGAAGGGATGGGAGACGAACGGGACGAATGACAAAAAGTGCAGAGGAGGCGGAGAGATGGCCACTTCAGGAGAAGGAGGCCTCAGCAGTAGACAGAAGGAGAAGGAATTGGCAAAAGGGAGATATGCTATGAAGCCGAGGGCAGGGAACAGGAACCGCAAGGAGGGAAGGAAAGGATTTGCGGCCGGCCATGGTTGTCTCGAGCGCATGGCAGGAAGTACGACACGCGGCCCCAAGCTTAGGAAGCCCCCGGGAAACGACAACTCCCGTGAGGCATAGGGAGAACAGGCACCAGGGTGCCTGACAGTGGCCATAGGGCTGGAGGATGATCAGTGCCCGGGAATAGATACATTTCCCGGGTTTGCACGCGTCAGTCAGGCCAGAGAGAGGGAGGAGACAGGTACAGGGTGAAGGGAGCGAGGGAGCTACTGCACCATGGTAAGAGTTTTACTAAAGTACCAAGGCAGGCCATTCTTAGCAAGGGTGGTAGGGAATGGGAGAGGAGTGAGGGAACAGAAGGGGATGCCCCTAGTAGGGGGTCACCCCTTAGGTGTGTAAGGGTGCAGGTTTGGCAGTGCCAAGGGGTAGTGCTGTGCGCAACTGGCAAATAGGACAGAGTGTGTGAGAAGTGGGTTATTTGCTGCGGGTTCCAGGTGATGGTGTAGTGTGGATGTAGATTGTTGACTGTTCTTGTGACAAAGCTGAATGTACTGGGCGCCAGTGTGTGCGCTGTTGGATGTCGTGCAGGCTGACTGTTGTAGCTGATGTGTCCGATGCAGGCGTTATGTTAGTATCTGGGAGTTAGTACCTAGTTGTTAGTGAGTTTACAGATAGGACTGAGGGGACGAGCGATGGCCGATGGGGGGGGCAGGGTTCAGTATTACTCCGCAGGCCCTAGGGTTTCCCCAAGCCCTGTCCCAGTTGGGTGGTTCGGTACACAGGGCAAGGCCCTAAGTTAGGGTTCCGTTCACGTTAGGGTAGTTAGAAAGAGATAGGTATGCGGGCGGTTGCGCTGTTGTTCCTGTGATTGGTTTGGCTTGTGCCTGTGAGGGTTGCTGGTTGACCGTGAGACGGTTGGGTCCTAAGGAAGCAGGTGGGACCCACGTTGGGGTTCTGTGAACGAATACAACTGGATAGGACAAGACGGATAGAATAGAAAGTTGGACCTAATTAGAGGAGTGTTGAGGCATTCTCGAGCATGAGAAGTGCTCGGAAGGGTACCTGTAACGGACTGCTCACCACAAAACCTGGACGGACCGGGCGGCTGAGGTGGGGCAAAGAATACCACCGACGACTTAGGCCACGAGCCCGATCCTCGGGTTGCGAATTCCGTGGTCGTACGTAGCATGTCGGCGGACTGGAGATAGCGGAAGGCAGGATAATCCGTGGACAAGCGGGGTGGTCAGGATAGGAGGAAGGCGGGTAAACAATTATGCCATGCGGGGTTTGGCAAACAGGACGCTTGGGAGCAGATTTGATGCAGGGTAACAACGATTGCAGGCCTTCATACAGGAGAATATGCAGCAGGTAGTCGGGAAGCAACCGAGGCAGGCCTCTATGCAGGAGAGGAATAGGGAATCAGCTGCGTCAGCACAGAACAGCACACCCTAGCCGGGTACACTGTTGTGAGTAGTGGAGGACACCGGATAAGAAAGGAGATTGCAGCATGGTAATCAACGATGAGGCTCTACAAGGAGAATACTGCAGGAAGGTATCCGGAAGCCACCGATTTGTAGGCCTCTGAGGAGAGAAAGGGGATTCCAGTGGTCAGCACAGAACAGCACCCCCTGAGGGGTACAGCGTGGTGAGTAGTGGAGGACCACCGGCCACGAAGAAGGAGATGCAGACCCTGACCAGTTCTTCTTTTAACACATATCGTCTCGCATTTGGTTCTTTGGGTACCGGTAGGTTGGTAACAACGATTGAAGGCCTCTACAAGGTAATGAATAAGAAATCTGCAGCAGTATCTGGAAGCACAGATTAGATTGTAGGCCTTCTCGAAGTGAGGAGAAGAGGAGATACAGTTGCGTAAGCACATACAGCACCCCAGCTAGACGGGTACAGCTGAGAGTAGGCGCGCGAGAAAAAGGCAGGCCCGAGAAGGACCGTTTTAGGATCCCCTTTTTCTCCCAGACCCACCCTTTCTCCCCCGACCCCAGCCCACAATTAACGAATAAATAAAAATAAAATATATATTATATATATATATTCATATATATATATATATATATATAATATATAGATATATATATATATATATATATTACCCAACAAACCCTATACCCCCCTACATACAGATAGTAAATGGGGCGAAGGACTCTTATCCACAAAGGGATAATAGTGCGTTCCCCATTTACATAACATACACCACCGCAAAAAGACTTTAATACATATAGCACTCACCCATGTCCCACGCCACGATGAAGGGCAGCCGCATCCTTCATCCATGCCCATGCCCCATCCACTTTGCCAACAACAAACACAAGAATTACAACATCCAATTAATGTCCCTACCCCCATAATACACCATAGCGGTTATTAACAGCTACCGTATTTAAGGGGTAAGCCACCATCACCAACAACCCTTACCAATCAAAGCCCACCAACCAACCTCACCAAATACCACAGGGGGGTCCTATCAAATACCCTTGGGCCTAATACCCCCTCCCCCAGCACATACAGTTACAATAACTTGTGCCAAATAACTATTATCCACATATGGATAATACATTATTTGGCCATTCTTAAACACATTCAATAACGTTAAAAGTAAAGAAAATTGTACTAAAACCTCACAATAAGAAGTCTCGTCGCCGAATCATCCTTGGGTCGTTGCCAAATACAAATAGCAACAACATTCAATATCATTAACATAACACTGAACCCAATCACCTATCGGGTACTACCTGAAAGGTAATTAAAGGGGTGAAGCCCATCCTGCAATGCCTACACCAGTTAGGCATAACATTCTTCAGTGAAAAAAAAACCAATTGCCCTAACCAAATTCCATTTAATCATTCAATCTGTAGAGCTCAACATGCCTCATAAAACATTGCATTTAACCGTGTATAATGTAGCATAAAACATGTAAAATGCAGTACACGCTGCAAATCATGTTAACAATAACAAAAGGCCATCAAATCCCATTACATCACAAGAAGTATATTATTTAATACAAAGAACTCACCATCAATGAATTACCACACATAATTAACATACCTAAACAATTAAAAATTAAAATCACATACCAAATGACACACTGAACCTAAAGCTAATCTAACAGAGACCAACTTCAAAACATAGTCAAAAGACACCAACAATTACAATATCATAAAAGCAAGGCTTTCATATCCTACTGTACGGCTGGAAGCCCAAAAATTACATCTGTCTAAAAATAAAATTACCATTTAGCACAATCAATGCATAGTCACAATGATTAACAATACAGAATTAGAGCTTAAACAACAACTATCATTTCTTACCATGCTACGTATAATATCTGTACACATACATACAGACCACACATACAGTGGGAAGAAATGAATGCATTGTAAAAAATGAAAACATGAAAAAGCAACACAAAAACAGTTACTTAGTACATTTCTTTATTTAACTTACCATTACTTGCCCCCACGATCACGTTGATCAGCTTACTCACGACCAATCCAACGACACCATCCACGACCACCATCCAGGAACAATTCCCACGACACCATCCAGGAACAATCCACACCAGAACCACATCCAGGAACAAAGCCACGAACCAAACCAGGAAACCAATCCAAGAACAAGTGCGGAACCAAAGCCAGGAAGCAAGCCACGAAGAAAATCCAAGAATACAAGCCACGAACAAGATCCAGAACAGGAACCATAAAAGAAAAAAACATACAAATTACACATTAAAATAATGTAAAACATGACAATCCAAGGGTTGTACTAGTTGTTTCTTAGTGAATCTGTATGACAATACCTTGTTCCGGGGTCTTTTGACGTTGCTCTAAACTATCCCCTAATCCGGTGCCACGCCCTGGTCTTCCAATCTTCAGGAGGAGGTACGTCATCCGCGGCATCTGCATTCACAATGAGCGACAATAGGCTTTATAGGCCTATGGACGTCACATTGTCGGTCATATGGTTCCCACGGGCCTGATTGGGACGTGAAAACCATGTGTTTTGGGCCGATGTAAAAAAAAATTGATGAACGTCAATTAAGCAAGCAGACAGGCCACTCAGAAGGCTTGCTGCTATTGCCTTTAAGAAAACGTCATGAAATGACCATGGCGGGACTCAATGGATACTTGAAACCAATCAGAGTAGGATGGGAGTTCCACGGCTATGAGTGGCTGGCTTACCATGTGAGTCCGGCAATGTGTCATTTCATTGACGTTTTCTTAAAGGCAATAGCGAAAAGCCATTCTGATGGCTGTTGGCTGGCATTGCCTTTAAGTGACGTCATTCATCAATGTTTTTTAATCGGACCAAAAAACACATGGTTTTCACGGCCCAATCAGGGCCGTGGGAACCATATGACGAACAATGTGACGTAATAGGCCTATAAAAAGCCTATGTCAGTCTCATTTGAAGGCAGATCCGAGGAGGCGGGACTCACCTCCTGAAGATGACGACCAGGGAGTGGCACCCCGCCGGAGTCAGGAAGACCCCGGAACAAGGTATATTGATACCAGATTCAACTAAGAATAAAACTAGTACAACCCTGATGTCATGTTTTATATTTTAATGTTTAAGTGTTATGTTTTTTTCTTTTATGGGTTCCTCTGTTCCTGGATCGTGTCGTGGATGTTTCGGGATTTCGTCGATGGCTTGCTTCCTGGATTGGTTCCTGCAATTGTTCTTGAGTGTTCCTGGTTTGGTTCGTGGATTGTTCCTGTGATGGTGTCGTGGATTTGTTCCTGGATGGTAGGTCGGGGATTTGTTCCCTGGATGGTGTCGTGGAATGGATGTCGTGGATGGTTCGTGAGTAAGCTGATCAACGGGCAGTCGGTGGGGGCAAGTAATGGTAAGGGTTAATAAAGAAATGTACTTAATGTAAATGTTTTTGGTGCTTTTCATGTTTCATTTTTTACAAGCATATTCATTTCTTTCCCACTGATTGGATGGTGTACAGAATATATACAGGTAAGAAATGTGATAGTGTTTGTTAAAAGCTTCTAATTCTGTATTGGTAATCATTGTGATATGCATGATGTGTGCTAAAGTTTTTATTTTTTGAAACAGAGATGTAAAGTTTTGGGCTTCCATGCCGTACAGTAGGATATGGAAAGCCTTGCTTTTTATATTGTAATTGTTGGTGTCTTTGACTAGTTTTGAAGTTGTTCTCGGTTAGGATAGCTTTAGTTCATTGTGTAATTGATGGAAATGGTATTTAATTGTTAGGGATTGTAATTGATGTGGGGTAATTAATTGATGGGGAGTTATGTATTAATAATATACTTCTTGTGATGTATGGCGATTGAGTGGCATTATTGTATTGGTAACATGATTTGCAAGCGTGGTGTTGTGTACTTGTACCATTGCAGTTTACCATGTTCTGAACATGTATACAATGTAAATGCAATGTTTTATGAGGCATGTGGGGCCTACAGAGTGAATGATAAATGGAATTGGTTAGGCAATTGTTATTTCACTTGAGATGGGAGCATAACTGTGTGGCATGCCAGGGATGGATTACCACTTAATTACCTTTCAGGTTAGTACCCGATAAGGATGATTAAGGGTTCAGTTGTTATGTTAATGATAGTGAAAGTTGTGGCTATTTGTAATGTGGCCACGGGTACCCCAAGGATTGAGCTGGCGCGGAGAGAGGACTTCTTATTGATGAGGTTAGTACAATTTTCTTTACATTTTAACGTTATGAATGTGTGTATAATGGCCAAATAAGGTATTATCCCTATGTGGCTAATAGTTATTTGGCACCCTTAGTGTACGTATGTGCGGGGGAGGGGATAGCCCAAGGGTATTTGATAGGACCCACTGTGGGTATTTGGTGGGGTGGTTGGGGCTTTGTGGGGAGGGTATGTGGGTTTGATGGTGGCTTAACCCCTTAATAACTGAGAGGTTAATAACCGCTATGGGTTAAGGGTTAGGGGACATTATTGGATGTTGTAATCTTGGTTTGTTTGCAGAAGCGGATGGGGCATGGGCAGGATGAAGATGAGGATGGCCTCATCGTGGCAGTGGGACATGGGTGAGTGCTCTATGTATTTAAAGGCTTTTTATGTTGTGTATGTATTGTAACTGGACAACTGCAACTATTATTCATTTGGTGGATAATAGTCATTTGAATTACTATACTGTATGCTTTGTGTATTGATGCTATGTTGAGTGGGGGAGTTGTCCCCAATAAAACAGGCTAACTATGCGTTAACCCCTTCATTGCCTTAGCGGCTTTTTTATCCGCTGTGGTAATGAGCCAGCATTAAGTATTTTAATAATATTGTGCGGAAGCAGGAGGCCCACTGAGCTGAAGCGCATTATTTGGGCTCAGAGACCCCCTGCCTCCGAGTTCAGGGGCCAACCGTTTGCGCCATCGGTTACAGTGGGACGCCCTGTTTATGCGGGACGCTATAAACATGGCGGCGACACTGCCACCCGATGACACATAACGGGGCCTGTTAACTCGGGAGCAGGGGGTCCCTGCTCCACAAAAGCCAATGCGGTTCAGTCAGGGGGACCCCCTCTCACTGTACAGTCTAATAAAAAGACATTAGCTGCTTCATTACGGTTGCACATAGCCGCCAAGGTAAGGAACGGTCTTGATTGAGTGGTGTGTTTTATTCATAGTGTACATGTGCAGAGGGTCTCGGAGCAGAACAGCGTTGGTTGAGGTCCGGGGACACCTGCCCCCGAGATACAGGCCCCTTTATGGGGGGTGCCGTATCCCTCTTGTTGGTTTACAGGTCGCGGGCACGTGATCGGGGACTTTAAACGCACGAGGATACGGCACCTCATAAAGGGGCCTGTATCTCGGGGGGCAGGGGGTCCCGGACCTCAAAACCAACGCGGTGCAGCTCCGAAGACCCCCTGCACATGTACACTAGGAATAAAAAGTTGTTTTAAATATTTTTTTGGTTACGAAGTTTGCGCTGAGAGAGCGGATTGTCTCTCTCAGCTGCAAACATCTATCGGCACCAAAGGCTTATAGGGAGTTATCGGGAGCAGGCTGATCGCCACAGCCATCGGCAGCTTGCTTTCGCAGTGCTTCGGAAGGATAGGAAGGATTCGGCCCTACTGCAAACTGCGAGGGCAAATCGACAAAAAGGCCTATCGGCCACCGATCCGCCAACTTGGTGAAACAGATTTATCGGGGCTATGCTGAGGCCCATAATCTATTGGCCAATAGTTTAGAATATATTAAAATATATGCTAAAAACTAGTGGCCAATAGTTTAGGGCCTCTGCAGTAAGCCCCGATTAAAATCTTTTCACCAAGTGTGGCGGATAGGTGGCCGATAGGCCTTTTTTTGCGATTTCCCTCGCAGTATTCAGTAAGGGCCGAATCCTTCCGATCCTGCGAGCATGCGGAAAGCAAAGTTGCGCGATGAGATGTGGCGATACAGCCGGGCTCCCGATAAGGTCCCCTATAAGCTTGGGGTGCCGATAGATGGTTTGCAGCTGAGAGAGACAAAGCGCTCTCTCAGCGAGCAAAATTCGGAACCAAAAAAAGTATTTAAAAACAACTTTTATTAATAGTGTAAATTGTGCCGGGGGTCTTCGGAGCTTGAACGCGTTGGTTTGAGGTCGGGGACCCCCTGCCACCCGAGATTACAGCCCCTTTTAGGAGGTGCCGGTATCCCTCGGCTTTAAAGGTCCCGATGCAAGTGACAGAGGACTGAATGTATAAAACCAAACCAGAGGGATACCGGACACCCATAAAGGGCCTGTATCTCGGGGGGCAGGGGTCCCCGGACTCAAAAAACCAACGTGTTGTCTGCTCCGGAGACCCTCTGCACATGTACACTCTGAATAAAACACACACCAATCAATAAAGACTCGTTTCCTTACTGGGCGGGCTATGTGCAAAACAGTAATGAAAGCAGCATGAAATGTCTTTTTAATATACTGTTACAGTGAGCAGGGGTCCCCTGAGCCTGAACCGCATTGTTTGGGAGAGGGACCCCTGCTTCCCGAGTTACAGGCCCGGTATGTGTCATCGGGTTGCAGTGTCGCCGCCTGTTTCTCAGTCCCGCAATTTAAACATTGGCGTCCACACATGTAACCGATGGCCCAAAACGGGGCGTAACTCGGGAGGCAGGGGGTCTAGGAGCCACAAATAAATGCGCTTCAGCTCAGGGGGCTCCTGCTTCGCACAATATTATTAAAAACATTAATGCTGTTCATTATCCACAGCGATAGCCGGCAAGGCAATGAAGGGGTTAACGCAGAGTAGCATGTTATTGGGACAAAGTGGCCCCTAATAAACCATAGATCAATACACAACATACAGTATAGTTAATGGGCAGAATGACTATTATCACAAATGGATCATAGTGAAGTTGTCCATTTACAATACATAACAACAATAAAACTTTAAAAATACATATGCACTCCCCATGTCCCACTGCCCGATGAAGGCCATCCTCATCTGCATCCTGCCCATGCCCATCCGCTTCTGCCCCCCCAAAAAACAACACAAAATTACAAATCCAAATTATGTCCCCTAACCCTTAATCACAATAGCGGTTATTAACGCTAACAGTTATTAAGGGGTTAAGCCACCATCACCACATACCCTCCCCACAAAGCCCCCAACCACCCTCACCAAATACCCACAGGGGGTCATCAAAACCCTTGGGCCTAATACCCCCTCCCCAGCACATACGTTACAATAATGTGCCAAATAACTTATTATCACATACGGGATAATACATTATTGGCATTATTAAACACATTAAAACGTTAAAAGTAAAGAATTGTACTAACATCATCAAGAAGAAGTTCCGTCGCAAGCACTCATCCTTGGGGGTCCGTGCCAAACATACAAAACTAGCCACAAAATTTCAATATCATAACATAACACTGAAACCACTTAATCACCTTATCGGGTACTACCTGAAAGGTAATAGGGGTGAAGCCATCATGCAATGCCTACAACGTTAGCAGAAATCGTAAGTGAAAAAAAACCAATTGCACTAACCAATTCCATTTAATCATTCAATCTGTAGGCTACATGCCTCATAAAAAATGCATTTACCAGTTGATATACATGTAGCAGAACATGTAAACTGCATGTTACACGCTGGCAAATCAATGTTAACAATACAATAATGCCCACTCAACTCGCCATACATCACAGAATAGTAGTATTAATAAATAAAAAACTCACCATCAATTAATACCACACATCAATTACATCCTTAACAATTAAAATACATCATACCAATTACACAATGAACTAAAGCATCCTAACAAGAGAACAACTTCAAAACATAGTCAAAGTACACCAACAATTTTACAAATAATAAAGCAAGGCTTCCATATCCTACTGTACGGCCTGGAAGCCCAAAACTTACATCCTGTCTAAAAATTAAATACATTTAGCACACATCAAGGCATAGTTCACAATGATGAAACAATACAGAATTAGAAGCTTTAACAAACACTATCATTCTTACCTGATCTATATCTGTAACCCCATACAACAGTGAGGAAGAAATGATCTGCATTGTCAAAAATGAAAACATGAAAAAGCAACACAAAAAACAGTTACATTAAGTACATTCTTTATTTAACTACCATTACTTGCCCCCACGACTCCCGTTGATCAGCTTACTCACGAAACCAATCCACGGACACCATAACGACACCATCCAGGAACAAATCCACGACACCATCAAGGAATACAAAATCCACGACACCATCCAGAACAAATCCACGAACCAAACAGGAACCAATCCAAGACAAGGCAGGAACCAATACATTAAGCAAGCCACGAGAAATCCAAGAACACACATCCACGGGACAGATCCAGGCACAGGAACCCATAAAAGAAAAAAACATAACAAATTAAAAATTAAAAATAATAAACACATGAAAATCAAGGGTTGTACTAGTTTGATTCTTAGTGAATCTGTATACAATAACTTGTTCCGGGGTCTTCTTGACGGTCGGTGCCACGCCCTGGTCTTCAATTTCAGGGAGTCCGTCTCCATCGGCATTGCCTTCCAATGAGGACGCATAGGTTGTATAGGCCTATGACGTCAAATTTCGTATTAGGGTTCCCCGGCCTGATTGGGCCGTTTGAAAAACCAGTGTTTTGGCCGATGTAAAAAATTGATGAGTCACTTTAAAGGCAATGCCAGCACAGCCAATCAGAATGGCTTTGCTGCGATTTGCTTTAAGGAAACGTCATGAAAGGACACATGGCCGGACAGAACCCCCCCCCATGGTAGCCAGCAATCAGACGCGTGGGACTCCAATCCCTACTCTTGATTGGTTCAAGTACCAGTGAGGTCCGCCATGTGTCATTTCAGACGTTTTTCTTAAAGGCATAGCAGCAAGACATTATGATTGGCTGTGTGGCATTGCCTTTAAGGTGAAGTCACATCAATTTTTTTACATCGGCCAAAACAAATTGGTTTTCACGGCCCCAATCAGGGCGTGGGGGGGAAACCATATATGACGACAAGTGACGTCATAGGGCCTATAAAAGCCTATGTCGTCTCATTTTGAGGCAGATGCCGAGGAGGAAGGACCTCCTCCTGAAGATTGAAGACCAGGCGTGGCCACCGACGTCAAGAAGACCCCGGCACAAGGTATGTAAGACAGATTCATAAGAATAAAACTAGTACAAACCCTGATTGTAATGTTTTATTATTTTATGTTTAATTGGTATGTTTTTTCTTTATGGTTCCGTTCCTGGATCGTGTCGTGGATTGTTTCTTGGATGTCTTCGTGGCTTGCTTTCCTGGATTGGTCCTGCACTGTTCTTGGAGGGGTTCCTGGTTTGGTTCGGATTTGTTCCTGGTGGTGTTCGTGGATTTCTGTTCCTGATGGTGTCGGGATTGTTCCTGGATGGTGTCGTGGATTGGTGTCGGGGATTGGTTCCGTGAGTAAGCTGATCACGGGAGTCGGTGGTGGGGGCAAGTAATGGTAAGTTAAATAAAGAAAATGTAATTAATGTAACTGTTTTTTGTGTTGCTTTTTCATGTTTTCCATTTTTTACCAATGCCGTAATCATTTCTTCCCACTGTATGTGTGTCTGTATGTATGTGTTACAGATATATATACTGTACAGGGTAAGAAATGATAGTGTTGTTAAAGCTTCTAAGTCTGTTATTGTTATCATTGTGACGATGCCAGTGATGTGTGCTAAATGTATTTTATTTTAGACAGATGTAAGTTTGGCTTCAGGCCGACGTAGGTATGGTGAACGCCTTGCTTAGTAACTGTAATTGTTGTGTACTTTTAGGTTTGAGTTGTTCTCTGTTAGGATAGCTTTAGTTCATTGGTAATTGGTTAGGATGGTATTGTATTAATTGTTTAGGGATGTAAGTGATGTGTGGTAATTTCATTGATGGTGAGTTATTGTATTAAATCATATACTTCATTGTTTGTATGGCGATTGAGTGGCATTATTGTATGGTTAACATTGATTTGCAGCGTGTGGTAATGCAGGTACATGTTATGCTACATGTATACCTGTAAAATGAAGGTTTTATGAGGCAGTGAGCCACAGATTGAATGATTTTAAATGAGAATTTGGTAGGCAATTGCGGTTTTATTTCACTGAAGATTTTTTTCTTCCTTTGTTCTGCAGAACTGTTGTAGGCATTGCAGGATGGCTTCACCTGTTAATTACTTGCAGGTAGTTAACAGATAAGGTGAATTAAGGGGTTCAGTGTTAGTAATGATATTGAAATGTTGTGGCTATTTGTAATGGTGGCAACGGACCCAAGGATGTGTGACGACGGGACTTCTTATTGATGAGGTTAGTACAATTTCTTTACATTTTAACGTATTGAATGTGTTTAATAATGGCCAAATTAATGATATCCCATGTGGATAATAGTTATTTGGCAAATATTTGTACGGTTGTGATGGGGGAGGGGGGGTATTAGGCCAAAGGGTATTGATAGGGACTCCCCGTGGGTATTTGGTGAGGGTGGTTGGGGGGCTTTGTGGGGAGGTATGTGGGGGATGGTGGCTTAACCTTACATACACGTGCGGTTAATAAACCGCTATTGTGATTAAGGGTTAGGGGACATAATTTGGAGTTGTAATTCTTGTGTTTGTTTGGCAGAAGTGGATGGCAGGCAGGTGAAGATGAGGATGGCCTCATCGTGGCAGTGGCATGGTTGAGTGCTATATGTATTTAAAGTCTTTTATTGTTGTTATGTATTGTAAATGGACAACTGCACTATTTCATTGGGGGTAATCGTCATTTGCCCATTACTATACTGTATGTAGGGGGGTATAGGGTGTTGGGTATATATATATATTATATATATATATATATATATATAGATATATATTATATATATATATATTATATATATATGATTATTAATTTATTTAATTTCGTTATTGTGGGGCTTGGGTCTGGGTTGTTTTTTATGTCATGTGGGGTAGTGGGAGGTGTGTGAAGGGGGCATTAGCCCCAACGAAGTGGTTTGTAGAAAGGCGCGTGGGATCTGGGTGGTAGCTGGGCCTTAACCCTTCAGGTATCCGTAGCGGTATTAAACTGCTACGGTTGTTCGTGAAGGGGTTGAGTGCCAAAACCACCAACCCCCATCAAGTGCGCTAAACTCCACCCATGGCCAAACAAATACAACACCCCACCCATCCCGCTACCCACAAGAGACGCGGCACGGGGGTACACCCCTGTCATTGCCTGCGCGTTTAGCCGCCTAAGGTAATGAAGTGGCTGTTTGAAATAATATGCCTTTTTCTGCCATCGGATGCATTGCCGGTGGGCTCCGGTGCGGGTACAGCGGTCAAAACCGGAGAACGCCCCGGGCATCAATCACGGCAGGAAAAGGGCTCTGATTTTAGTTTTCTAATGGTCCCCTAAAATTGAAGCCGATGCTCTTCCTTCAGCAAGTGCCAAAACTTTAGTTGGCGGCGTAAAGGATTGGGCCATAAAATCATCCAATCTGGCCTCAGACCGATGCAGGCACCAAAAAGCTGATCGGGGCTCTTACTGATTCGGACGGGGAAAGAAAAAAGAAAGGGTCCGATAGTGGCTTATAAACGGAGACCGGGTGAAGGACAGAAAAACATTTTTTTTCGGAAGAAAAGTTGCCGATAATTGTCCCACTATATCGGGGGCTCCTTACGTGAATCAGGATAAAGGGCAAAAACGGCTGGTAAAAAAGCCGAAAAAGCCTTTCGGGGTATACTGCATGAGGCCCTATGTCTAATCCTACCCAGACTTATACACCCAGATCAGGTCGGATTCATTAAAGGCAGATAAAGGCAGACAGGCAGCGGACAATACCTGACGATTTATTGATCTGGTAGAATTGGCTAATAAAAATAACACACATAGGGGCCTATGCAGAGAGCAGCGAATTTTAAAATTGGCGAGTTTAATAAAAAGTAGCTTTTTTGGAGAGTTTATTCTCCATATGCAGAAATGTGCGAATTCTGCTATGTTTAACATGAATGCGTTGTGGCGAGTTTAAATTGGCGAGAGGGAGCGAGCAAATGTGTTTAAAAAAAAATTCGCGCCTTTTTTTTTCCTTTTCCTATGGCCCGCGAGCGGGCAGCTTCTTGCCAACTTTTCCTGGCGAGGCAAATAGAGGACAATCGCGCCATTTTATTGCGCGAACAGACGCTAGATGCGTTCGCGCTCTCTGCATTAGGGATTTTAAAACTGGCGAGATGGAGGTTCTCGCCGCCGCGAGGCGAGTTTAGAAATAGAAAAAAAAATTGCGCGTTTTTCGTAACTCGCCATTTTCGTGCTGTTTTCTGCGCGAATTTCGCCAAAAAATGGCGAGTTTTGAAATAGCGCTGCTCTCTGCATAGGCCCCAAAGTATGCTGTTAAGTCTGGATGCAGAAAAAGCTATTGATATGATAGACTGGCCTTACCTGGAGGAGACGCTTGCGGCATTTGGCTTTGGGGATCAGGTGAGTGAGCGATTCTCCGCTGTATCAGGATCTACCACCAGGGTAGACTTCGGCTTCCATTCTCCCCTTTCAACTTAAGAGTGGCACGAAACAGGGATGCCCATTATCCCCTCTTTGTAAGCTCTATGTATAGAACCATGGCGGCGCAAATTAACCTGGTCTGGAACTGTTTCATACGCTCATAATATATATTTTCTTTAACTGTGCCCGCAATGTCTAATATATAATGTATACCCGAGGTCATTTATGTAACTGTACATTGTAAACCATGTATTATTTGTTTTTACTCTGTGCACAGGAAACTTGAAAAACGAGAGGTAACGCTCAATGTATACTTCCTGGTAAAATATTTTATAAATAGATAAATAAATAATTAGAGGCAACCCGGACATCTCAGGGTTAAACGCATAAGCTGATTGATTGGGGAGGGGGAGGGTCATGTGACTGCTTTATCTGTATAATACCAACACCTTTCCTGCATTTTGCAGGAACTGATTAAAGGCATTAGACAGTGAGGCATTATTAAAGTGAGATTTTAAGTGATAATATAGTTAGACTATAGTGAGCTTTTTAAGTGATAAATATGTAGTTACGACTATAGTGAGCTTTTAAGTGATAAATATTGTTAGACTATTTTGACTAGAGGTGACTGGGGACTGCATCTTTCTGCCAAAACTTTTTGACTCACGACAACAAATGGTAAGGTACTCAGATCACACTATGATCCCATTCTTGCTAACCTGCATAATTTAACACCCACCCCTTTACAACTTCTTTCATGCAGCCTCTCCCAATACTGACACACAAAACACTGAAACCCTGAACTGACTCTAGCATTGCAATGCACCAAAAACATTTGAAAGGAACAGGCAACCACAAGCTGTTTAGGTCTGCACACACTCACTTTGTTCACAACAGCTCCTTGCAGCACTGCCACCTCTGGCAAAAATGAACCTGCTCTGTATCTTAACATTTTTTTCTCTGGCTCATGGAGATGTTACTCTCTGATACACTACAAACTCCTCCATCCTGGCCCACACCCAACATCACCATACACCCTGGACTACTGAAAGCCTGCACTATCTACTGATGTTGGTGGAGAACTCTCAAAACCAGCACACCAACCACTGTCACTCTAATGGCAAACAAACCACAATTTACAACCTCCAAAAAGCTACCCAAAATTTCCTACTCGAACTGTTACACTCCTTAGCAGGTGATATTGAACCTAACCCAGGTCCTCCTTTCAGCTCTGCCCATGCCCTGGAGAATTCCACCTTTAAATCAAAAAGGCCTATCTGTCGCCAATTAAATATCCGGAGCCTGCTGCCCAAACTAGACGATAACTAAGAGCATGGTGCTTATGCATAAACCCAAAGCCATCATTCTTACAGAAAACATGGCTATCCCTTACAAAGCCCCTGATGCAAATATTCACCATTCAGGGATACTCCCTTTTAGGAGAGATAGGTCAAAGAGGGGGGGAGGGGTGTTATTTATATTGCAGACACACTTACAATTTACACGTTTAAAATTGCCCATCAAGCCCAACCCTCCTTTGAAAATTCTAGTTGGCAAAATCTGCCTCCCCCTTTTCTGGCATCTACCGCCCTCCTAAAGCCCCTCTACAATCCTGACTGATATGCACCCAATTTTGGCTCCATTTCCTATCGAATGAGAAAAGTGAGCTGCTAGTTCTGGGGATTTCAACTTCAATTGGCTTGACCCTAAAAACCACAAAATCCAGATACAACTCAAGTCACTTAACCTATCGCAACTCATTTCCCCAACCCACCGGATAAACCTGAAATCGCACAACCATTCCTTGAAGACTGGATTCTCTCTCAAACCCCAGAAGAATCAATCCCTGGCATCCTTCCTGACATTTTCAGTGACCATGCATAGTTTACTGTGTAAGGAAAATTAAACGCCCCATTCAAGCCCTAAGTTCTCTCACTAGAACATTTAAAAGGTTATCAACAATAATTCCAGCCTCCTAACCATCAACAAACACAATATCACTAAGGGGGATATTACTCTGACAAACCCCAATGGACATTGCAAATGCATTCAAGATTACTTGTGGGGTTGTGCACTAAATATTAGCAAAATGCCAGCCCAAACCACAAACCTGAATCTCTCACTGGAGTAACCCTATGTCACCCCCCCTCCCAAACACTGCCCACAATTATTTTCAATTTGGCTAGATCTGAAGAGGAGATTATACAAGCGCTCCTCAAACTAAAACTAAGCAGCCAATGTGGACCTGACTTACTACAATTAGTCCTACGACTTGGTGCCCAAGCCATTGCCAAACCCAATGGCCATAGTCAAATCACCTGTCTGCAGGCAATCCCTAAGACCTGGAAAAACTGCCAGAGTTGTCCCATCTTCAAAGATGGGACAAAAACACGTCTCAAACTACAGGCCAATCTCACTTCTCCCAATTCTATCCAAAGTCATGGAAAAATGTGTCCACCACAATTAAGAGATTTCATACCAAGGCAACATTTCCCTAGCCAATTCCAATCTAGCTTTGTCCCAAACACTCCACCGTCCAACACCCTGCTAAAAGTTGCAATGAAATCACAGTGTGAATGGAACGGGGACAACTCACTGGTGCCAGTTTCCTAGATTTTGCAAAGGCTTTGACACAGTTGATCATGCTACCCTGCTTATACAAACTCCAGAGCTCTGGAATAGGGAAGCATGCTTTAAACTGTTTCAGTCCTACCTATCAGGAAGATCCCAACAATGTGTCCATACTCAGGCTCTAACTCAACCCCCTGGATATCACCTTGTGGTGTCCCGCAAGGCTCTGTTACTGGGGCCCCTACTTTTCAGTTTTATTTAATGATCTTCCCACGCTTGTAAGGAAGCTCAAATACACAATGTATGCAGACGACACAATCCTATATGCACCAGAAATAGCCTCTTGACCTTCAACACATACTTCAGTCTGACTTTTTGAGACTCGTAAACTGGATTTCCAAAAACAAACTGTTTGTTATAAACACTGACAAGACTGTAACAATGTGTGTTTGGGACCAAGACTAAATTTTAAAGCTTCCAGTGACTGAGCGCCTGATTGAACCAACGATACACCACCCTAACCCCTGTCACTAGTTTTAAATACCTGGGCTTATGGTTTGACCCACTTAACATTGGGATGCAAATTGATACCCTGACAACCAAAGACCTTGCCAAAATGGGGTATTACAGGAACAAATCCTCCCTAAGTCTCCTGGTCAGAAGCGTATCGCACGCAGATGCTAATGCCAATATTGACTATGGAGACATAGTATATGGCTCGGCACCTCAAACCCACCTTAGCAAACTTAACACCCCTTACAATTCAATTTTGTTGTTTTTCCAATGCAACTACAACCCACATCACTGCGAAATGCTAACAAAGAACTAGATTGGTCATCACTAGGTTAGACGCAAAGTCACCTTATATTACCTCATATTACCTTATACCCTTGGTGCAGTTCCTGCGTTTTTTCTTGCATGGGGTTTCTTATGTAATTTCAGTCCCTTCATGAAATACTACGCCAATCCGAGCGTTGGAGAATCCTATCAGCCAATCAGAGCATTGCATTCTACTGAAGCCGGCAAGGAGGGATTAGACAATCTGAACAGGGCAGCGCCAACTTGCACCTCTGTCACCTGTGGAGTCAGAAGCCACAGGTGGAGTTAGGGTCTCAAGGTCTGGGCTGGCAATGGGCGCCCCATGGCTTCATTCAGACCAGAGATGGTACTTGGTCTAAACCCCTTCGCCCAATGGTATTCACACCGTGGCAATTCGTGTGGCTTGAAGTCCGGGACCGAGCAGCATTCGTGGCACCAAATAGTTAGCCAGGCTCTCTAGGAACCACGGACTTAGAAATCCCAGCTCTACAGAGTGCATAAAACCTATATATACCCTATACAACATGTTAATAAAAATATCACAAAACTCTTTCTAAGTCCCTCGTCCACTAGGATCTACTGACAAAGACGCGCACGTTCATTTTCAGAGCGCCTAGACCTTCCTATAAGAAATTTCGGAGTCTTAGTACACTGGGAATTTAAACTACCTGGTCTCCCGGGCATACTGCCTAGAGCGCAACCGTGACCCTTGCTCGAGCACGCTACATGACCACGTGACCCTGCTCAGAGAGACAGTGACCAGTGACACGCTCGCCCGCTACATGACCCAGTGACATACTGACACTGCTCAGCACTGCTACAGACCACGTGACCCTGACTCAGCACCGTAAATGACCCAGGGACCCTTACCCTGTCAGCACCGTACATGACCCAGTGACACTGCTCAAGCACCGTTACAGGACCTAGTGACCTGCTCAGCAACCGCTGACTGACCCAGTGACCCTGCTCAGCACCCGCTAAATTGACCCGTGACCCTGACACTGCTCATCGCCGCTACATGAACCAGGGACCATGCTCAGCACCGCTGACATGACCCCAGTGACCCTGGCCGCACCGCTACATGACCCAGTGACCCTGACACTGCTCCGCGCCGTACATGACCCAGTGACCCTGCTCAGCACCGCATACATGACCCAGTGCATGCTCAGCACCGTTAGGACCTAGGACCCTGCTCAGCACCGCTGCAGACCCAGTGACCATGCTTCAGCACCAGCTAAAGACCCAGCTGACCATGACACTGCTCAGCGCCGCTACATGACCCAGTGACCTCTGCTCAGCACCGCTACATGACCCAGGACCCTACCCTGCCAGCACCGCTACATGACCAGTGACCCTGCTCAGCACCGCTACATGAGCCAGGGACCCCTGTCAGCGCCTACATGACCAGGACCTGCTCAGCGCCGCTACAGAACCAGTGACCTGCTACACCGCTACATGACCCAGTGACCCTGGGCAGTGCCGTTTCATGACACAGTGACCTGCTCAGTGCCGCTACATGACCAGTGACATGACCCATGCTCAGCAACGCTACATGACCCAGTGACCCTGCTCAGCGCCGCTACATGCCCCAGTGACACTGGCCCGTCCACGCCTACCGACCGCCTGACTCAGCACCCTACATGACCAGTGACCCTGCTCAGCACCGTACATGACCAGTGACCCTGCTCCGCGACGCTACTGACCAGTGACCTGCTCAGCGCCGCTACATGACCCAGTGACACGTCCTGCTCAGCACCGCTACATGACCCAGTGACCCTGACCCTGCCTCAGCCGCCTACATGACCCAGTAAACATGCTCAGCACGCTACATGACCCAGTGACATGGCCTGAGTCAGCACGCTAACAGGACCCAGTGCCCCTGACAATTGCTCAAAACAGCACATGACCAGCCGAGGACACTGCGCAGAGCCGTACATGACCCAGTGACCCTGCTCAGCACCGTTACATGACCCAGTGACTGACCCTTGACCCTGGCCAGCAACACTACATGACCCAGTGACCCTGTTCAGTGCCGTAACATGACGCAGTGACTCTGGCTCTGCTGAGCACCGTACATGACCCAGTGACCCTGACACTGCTCAGCACCGATTATGACCCAGTGACCTGCTCGCACCGCAAATGATACAGTGACCCTTCTCACTCGTTAAATGGAGCGAGTTTTCCAGGAGGCCTGGGACCATGTCCTGCACCAATTTCTCTGTGCCGAACCCGGGAGCTGTGCGGCAGTTGCCCAGAGCTCACCGGCAAGATGACGCCGGCCGCGGAAACTACAGTCCCCTGCAATCGTGACTACGAAAGGCGGGTCTCGCGGGGACCAGCGGAGGTTAAGCCAGACCCAGTCGCAGACGGACCTGACATTATTTTTCCTATGACTGTACCCTGTTATTCCCCTGTAGGAGTGACCGGTGGGTGCAGGAGATAGGGTTACAGGGGAGGGGAAGGAAAGGGCAGCTTGTAGGGCAGCTAGCTTCCCCATACCCTGGTGGAGATAAGGCGGGCTCTCAGTAAGAGCCCCACTCTTGCAGCCGCTATGGGCTGAGGATCAGGGGTTGTGGCCAAAGTTAGACACCCCAGGGGTACCTACACGCGGGAGCTAAGGCGGTGGCATCCACACCAGCAACACTGAGCTCACCCTCCGGTAATGGGGCACAGCTTCAGGGAGAGGGCTAGCCCGTAGCACCCAGCTCTAGCGGTAGGATTGCCTGGCAGAGGGTGGGTGGGCCAGTGGGAACCGGGGAGGGAAAGGCAGCAAGGTGACCAGACAGATTCCCCTTATACCCTGGCGAGCATCAGGGTGTCTCTACGTTTAGAGCCCACTGTTGTTGCCTGGCTATGGGCTGGAGGTCACGGGGCAGGCACAGTTAGCCCACCCCCCAGATTACCTGCCGCCAGGAGCCAAGGGGGTTGCTTCTGCACCAGTGCCCCTGGGCTCCTTCTGTAATGGGGAGGGCAGTGTAGGGAGAGGCCCCACCAGGTGTCCTTAGGAACCAGGTTAGGAATAGCTGGAAAAGTGGAGTGAGGGGATGGCTGCAGGTAGGTAGCCAGACAAGGTCTCAGTAGGAGAGAAGGGCTAGTGGTAGCGGGAGGGAAAGCCGCAGGTATGGCAGCTAGAATTCCCATTACCCTGGCGGAGCCTCAGGGGTCTCTAGATCAGCAACCCCTGTTGCAGCCTGGCTACGGCTTGGAGGATCATGGGCAGTGGCAAGCTTGTGCCACCCCAGGGATACCTGCCAGCCAAGAGCTAAGGCGGTTGCATCTGAAGGATGCCCCTGAGCTCATCCCTGTAAGGGATAGACAGGTCAGGGAGGTAGGTGCACTGGTCATCCTGTGTCTGTGTTAGGATTACCTAGGGGGGGGTGGAGTGAAGGTGGGCTGCAGGGGGGAGGGCAGCAGGAGTATCAGCAGTGGCTGAAGGGCTGAGCCTAGGGGAAGCTAGGCAGGGAGGCATGGGGAGCAGGGGAGATAAGGAGCGTAGGGGTTGTCAAGCAGCTGGTAGAAGTAGGGATGGGCTAGGAAGGCGGAGGTCCGTTCTGACTTGCCAGGAGCGCACCCCCATTACAGAGTCCCAGGGTTCCCAGAGGAGGGCTGCGGGGAGGTAGGCAACCAGGAGCAGTAGCCAGGGCTAGGTGGGTACAGCAGAGGGTTCTGTCCCAGGGCAGCCAAGGGTAGCTAAAGGGAGGAGAAGGGCAGCACAGTGGGGAGGGAGAGAAGTGATGCTGGCCCTAGCCCCAGTGGGTGGAGCGGTGCTTATTTCCTGGCCTTCAGTTTGAGAGGGCAGAGCAAAGCTGGGTACAAGGAATCCCAGTACGGTACTGGGGGTTGCCTTGTCCAAGGAGGCACAAGGAGAGGGTAGTAGTCAGCATCCCAGGTGGTTTCTGAATCCAGAAGTGAGGGCCAATCGGGGTGGACTGCCCTAGAGCCAGGGAGGAGAGGCAAGGGTAGTATACGGAGCAGCTACAGGTGGGACATGGCCAGGGCAGGTAGGGTCCCTACAGGATAGTGACATAGCTCTTTCCCAGACTTGTTTGACGGAGAAGCGACGGTCTGTGCTTTGGTAGCTGGTCTCTCGACGGGTACAGAGAAATGCCAGTCTGGGAACATGCAGCCTGGTCTGTAGAGGTGCCCCCTCACGGTGTGGTTTGGTTCACCAGCACTGGGTGGTGGGCAGAGGGGGCAAAGGGAATGCCGGTGGCCACGTTGGAGCCCCGCTCAGCAGGATCTGGACTTCACGATCCAATGTGGCCAGGACTGGTACTGGACAATGCCGGAGGACAATTTTGCCAGGCCAACCCTCAGGACTTATTGAGGGCTTCAAGGATGCCAGTGGTGTCCCATTGCCAGGGTGGGCAGCTGGGTCACAAGGCACCCATTGAGCAGGGGAAGTGTCATGGGGAGGGGGTTTGGCTCGGTATTAAAGGGTTACACCCCATTTGGCCACCCTCTGCTCGCACTTGGGAAGCAAGGGGTTAAACTGGACAGTGTTCAGTAATGTGGTTTTAAAACTGCTCAGCATCCAAATGTGTATTTCCCTGTAAATGTGTATTGTTCCCATTCCAGTGTCTGACACAACACATACACTGGGATCGATGCGGGAGGGAAAGGGTTAATGTTATTCAGTGATTATAGCCCTTTGTTCCATTTCCCCGCCTTGCAGGCTCCATTTTGCAGCTCCCATTGGTCGCCGTTGCAGCTCCATGCGATCTTATGGGGAAACTGGCGATTTGGACCATTTTCAGCAGAAGACCTGCAGGTGGTGCCGCGAGGAGGAGCGGCGGTTCCCCATTTTAAGTCAAGGAGCCTTCATTTCAATGGGATTACTCGACGCCGAACTCACAGAAGGGTGGCAGCCATCCAAACCGCAGACACAATGTCTTAAAAAAAGAGATTCGATCACTCCCCCGGTCACAGGTCCAATACAATTGGTGGTGGGAAATAGGTTAGAGCACCCAGGAATAAAATTCTTTTTGCCCATAGACACTAGGAAACCACAACTCGACCACCATCGGGTCGGGGAATGAAGGACCCCCCGTAAAGGGTCACGCTGCCATGAGGGGTGCACCATTGACTTCAATGCGGAGTTGCTCCATTGAAAGCCTATAGCGGCAGAGCCATGGACTTCAATAGCGGAGTTGCTCCATGAAGCCTATAGCGGCGGAGCCCGTTGATTTCAAGGGGATGAGGAAAGCAGAGATTTATTTTAGCTATAGCGGAGAATCCTGCATTAAGAAGGTAATAGGGGATTTAACTTGTTTTTTTGATCTCGGTTCTGGGGGCCGTGGAAGGCTGAAACTTGGCCACCTTTGGCAAGGTCTTCCGGCATGAGGACCTGGCAAAAATTCGCCCGCTCAGACCCACCGAACGGATTAATTGTAATATGTGTAGATATTAAGATGCATTGTATTTTGGTCTGGTAGAAAAACCTAGAGCCTATATGGTATGTTAATGCTCAGGGGGAGACACTTGGTCTACAATAAACCTGATCAAAGGCTCCCCACACCTGCTTGTGCATGCAGCACAAAGGAAAGCAGGACATGGGTACTTTATGAAAGTGTTGTGTTTCACACCTAGGGACAAAGGCTTTCTGGTACAAACAACAGACTTTTCAGATGCCAGTCTGTGGGAGGGGGGCTAGGGAAATAAGCTTATTACAATAATATCCGCCAGTGGGCAGGTATATGTTGTCCCTCAAGTGAGGTGGCAAGGAGGTATTGGGTGCAGATAATTGTTCTCCAATGACTTGCATCAATGCCGAGTATAGGAGTGAAATCCATATAAACGAGTGTAAGCTCTCACTCAGAGTCTTTCGTTCTTTCGTGATGTCTTCATCTGAACCTGTATTGCTGAATGAATTGCCAATCCTGCAACCTGATTACTTCATTGTCTAACTCTTAAGTAAGTGCATTCTGTCTGGTATTTGTATCATCTTGTGTGTTCACCTACTAAGGAATAAAACTTATTTATTCATCAAGTCATGTTCAATTCAACCCAGATATTTGGTGTATTATACACTGGCGACACACTTTACTCGAGCTGGCTAGTCCCACGATTCGGGATACGGGTGTATTGAGTTTGGTGACTGTTTTCTGCCCGAGTGCATCTGAGGTATTTTCCAGGCAGGGATTGAAGCATTTTATTCCCGCTGGCTGCAATACATGCACAGTATATCTATATATACTGCATTTACAATTCATGAATTGCCATCTGGTAGACACGCGAAGATTGCAGCCTATTAATCCTATCCTTATCAATTTAACAGATCAGCCGCCCGTAGCCAGGCATGAACCCAGGCTGGAAGGCAAACGCAACGGGGCTTGTCAGAGGTGAGGAGCGGCGCATTCAGGTATTGCCAGGTACATACTGGGTATTTGCTCGATAAAGTGTGGCGGTGCAGTACTGTTAGTAGCTACCATGACAGGCGCCCAGTCCATTGAGACTGGCCCAACATTGTAAGGTTAAAACTGTCTTCTGGTAGCTCTGGAATTGATAAGGTTAAACAGATACACTGGCCTTGCTATTCACGGGGGCTATTGTAAATAGCTTTAGACCAACTGTTTCTGCCTGTCATGTTGTTAAAACACTACAGCGGATAGGGCTGCCTTATAAGTCCACATTGTATTTCCTCTTGCTCAGCAGTTAAATGTTTTAAGCTTACAGAAAAGGCATTATGTAGAGGTTACATGTAATTTAGTGGTACCCATATTTGTAACAGATGACAACTGTATTTGTCCCCCTGCTTATGTATAAAACCGCTGTGAACCATTAAAATTAGTTTGTGGGAATTAACTACGAGCCTCCTTGAATTCTTACAGCTCCGAGCTCGTATGCTATACTATTTGAAGCATCCCATATCGTTGCGTTATATGTGCTCCCGGGAGAAGGTGGTTTGCTTGCCCTAGAAAGGACCGGATCGTAGAGATCTAACAGTTTTGGTGACAGATGGAATTTCACAAAGGAAAAGGAGTGAGTAAAGGATTCCTTTTATTTGTTTCTCACCTTTTCTCTGCAAACTAAGCAACCTAAATTATAAGGGCAGAAAAAATAGGGTGAGAGTCCCTATTGTTTAATCGTGGGTAAGTCCCTGTAATCAAGGGTAAGTCCACGATTTATGTAACAAAGGTGAGAGTCCCTATTGTTTATCGAGGGAAGTTTTGATTTATGTAACAAAGGGTGAGAGTCCTATGTTTAACAAGTGTAAGTCCCTGATAAGTAAAAGGACGGATATGATTCAAAATAGGATGACAATTTAAGTTAAGTTAAAAAATTGTTTAAAGTTAGTTAACATAAGTATTGTTTAAAGTTAAGTTAATAATTGTTTATTAATACGTGCGCATAAAGTGTTAAGATTTCTTTCCTGTATAAAACTCATTATGGGCACTACATTTGTCATCTAATGAACTTACTCTAACCTGTCAGCCCTCGCACAAACCCCCTGCCTCACTGTCAGTGGCAAAATCAGCTGTCTCTCGTGCCTGTATGTATTGAAATAAGCAGCTGCAAGTGCCCCCACCTTTTTCCCCAGCTATTTTTACACAGGCATAGGAATGTACCAAATCGTGAATGGCAGCATGGCTCTTAGGAAAAACGAAACATGCAAACTCAAATTATTGTGCAACATTAACTAAGGAGTATATATTAAGTTAAATTAATAATTTTTTCCCGTCTGAATGAAAAGTGGAAAACAAGAGTATAAACAGGTATAGGTTCTTTTTCCCTCAGAATGTTTATTTTAAGTATGGATATGGTAAAAAAAAATTATGAGTTTTATATGTAGTGAAAAAAAAAAAACATATAGGTAAGAAAAAAAAAAACAAGAGTTGATGATTGATAGATTATTGATCCCAGTAATCCTGGTGTGTGCTTGTGAAGAATCGAGTGAATTCTATCTAACAGTATATGAAAGTATTATTTGCATTAAATAATAGAATACCGGTTTATTGTAGTATACAAAATTTACTATTCAAGGTTTGGCAAATGCTTCTAAAATAGAATGTAATTAATGCTTATGTTGAAATTTAATTTTTAAAAAGGTGTACACCACCACTATAATATAAAACTAATTTACACTGGGCAGGGGAAAGTTTTGGTATCTGTGGAGAAAAAGAATAAAGAAAGAAAGGTAAAGGATTAATTTTTTTGTAAACAGTCCAGTCACGGGAATAATAGGATGTTATCGTATGGCCAGGAGATTTTTTCCTTAACAGTAATTACCAATTCTTTTCCTCTATAAATCTCCACAGATATAAAATCAGGTGAATGAAGTATATAGAATAACAGGCGACATATATCTAGACACAAAGTAACTAGAAGCTCAGCATTTAAAAATTAGTTTAAAAAAAAAAAGAAGCATTATGACATGAAGAAAAAAAAAAAAAAGAGGATATATTTATAATTAGTCGCAGGATCAAAAGTTTTGTTTTCCTATTTATTAAATAGGTGAGAAAAATGTGTCTGTTATTTTGGTTAAAAAAACTGGTTGGAATGTGTGTGAAAAGAAGCGTAAAATTCTGTTTGTTTTGTGTCTGCACTCTGTGCTCTTTTTGTGTAAACCAGTAATAAACTATCTAAAAGTATATGTTAAAGCCTATAATTTTGTTAACAAAGATCAGTTTTTAATTTTGAAATACCAGTAACATTGTCGGGCGTGTGAAGAGCGCATATTTAAGCTGTCCAAATTGTATTGCAGTAAACCAGTAATAACCATTTTTTTTATTACAAGGTTTGGCAGGAAGCCCAGAGAGTTATTTGAGCTGTTTTATGGCTTGAAATGGAAAACAGGTGTAAATGATTAATATAGAGTTCCAATAACAGAGGACAGTAACCCAGAATGAGCACTCTAAACACCTGGTGGTGGGTAACGAAGTGGTTTTAAAACTTAAATCTTTAATATCCATGTAAAATAAATGGGGATTAAAACAATTTATTAAACGCTCAGACCCTATAGTATGAACACAATGTATGTTCTGGATCACGGATGAACTGATAGCCACTAAACATAGTGTCTTGCAGTTGCAGTGTGAACAGTGAAGTGGATAAAGTAACCACTAGTCCAATGTAATCAGCACAGAAACTCTAGTGCTGAGCCATGTATAAGTGTGCAGACCCTGAAATAGCAGTAAAGGAACGGACAAGGAAAACAGACCCTAGCCAGGTCTGCCAGTATACTAGAGGGTTCTCTATGGAATTATTTTTCTGCAAAGTTGATCAAATATTTAATATTTCATCATTTTTAACCATCTTTTTCTCTCAAATGTGTCCCACCTTTAAATCTGTGTCTATGAGTTTTTTATGCTACAGGTTGTTCTTTCAGCAAATCAGATGCTATTTTGTGCTTTAAAAGTTTCTGTCAGAAGACTATAGCAGATTATATTTATATTCAGTAGGGTTCTTTTGAGATTTCTAATGAAAATGTTATACCCAAAGGTTTTAGGTTAGTTTTGCTATACATCAAGCAATTCCATTAAGGTTATGCTTTAAATGCTGTTATCCTTTATGTGATATTGTTCACATGTAATACAAGTGAACAAAAGGAGGGTGTTATTGCTGTTATTATTGCTGGCTGCCCCTGAAACCATATGGCAAGGGCTGAGAGTGTCAGCTCTTGGCTCTTGGGTATAATATTGTACCTTACTATGTTGCCTGTAATTTTTCCTTTTTATACCCCCACATGGGTATAAACTAGGAACTGTGTATGTAGGGTTAACTGTGTAAGCCCAGTGGGCTAGTTAATGCATTCTCTGTGTATTCCCTTTGCCTCATGGGCCTGCAGCTGCCTGTGCACACTTATAAGTGGATTGCCTTGTATGGGTGGCCCCTTATGAGAAATAGCTGCCGAGCAGAGTCTCCTGGCACATGAGGGGAAAGGGAGGTGATATTTTGGCCTGTCTTGTCTGCCAGCAAGGTATTCTTAGCTGGTGTCTTAGAGAAGAGAAGGTTTTAGAACCCCACATGATAGGTGCAAATGGTGGAGTGCAAGCTCTTGTGTCTACATGTTGGTTTTATGTGTTCTAAACCTGCAATGCATTGTGTTTGTCCTGTGATTTAAACCCAGGTTGGTGAATTACATGTGAATAAGCATTCCAATGCCCCAGCTCAGATATGGAGTGCCTGAAATTGAACTGACCCTGCTATTTCCTATGTCATATTCCCTTAGTGAACTGTGAAATGTCTTGTGTGTCAGTTTTAGGGGGATATTTGGGTGGAAATATAATTATTTTGGTTGCAGGAGTTGTGGGGCCAAAGTGCTGGTAGTCACTTAATTTTCCCCAGCAAGCAGGCATGATTTGACAGTGCACAGGGTGAATTACACCAGGGCCTCCCTGTGCCCCCCAGACTACTGGATTTCGAGCCCAAATCTCCACAAGTTATTTTCCTAATAAGTATAAGGTCCCCCAAAGTATATTCTCTGTTTCTTGTGTTTGTGTTTTCAAGGTCTTATCCAAATAAACCACCATTTATTTTTCTGCCTGTTTTGCCTTGTGATTGATCCCTTAAGTATAAAGGTGTATTTGGCCTGGCCTAATGTGACAATCAGATTTAATTTTCTCTCATGGGAAGACCAATGGTCACCCTAGGTACCTTGTAGATTTAATGTTGTATGATTATGCTCTAAACAGACGATTTTAATCAGCATCTATTGTGTGAAACTAATGCAATTGTCTGAGTGTCTCATGTCCAGGTGCAGTCCTTCCAATTAGATGAAGATAAAGGTGACGCAAAAGCGCTTTTCATCTAAAGTGGAGAGCCCTATTCCAGATTCTACCCAGTCAGAGTATTTTTCCTGGATCCATGTTACACAAGTGCACCCACAGTTGCTTCAAATTAAAACTCAACACAGGAGGGATGGCCTAAAGACACAGCCGTTCTTAGTTGGTGTTTTGGTTCATAAGAAAACCCGGCACTAACCAAAAAAAAAAAGGAAAAAAGTTCATAGGAAGAAAATTCGGACCTCAACATATGAACTTTGAACTTTTTAATAACCTTTCTTTTTCCAGGTTTTATTATTTTAATTACAATGTTTATTCTATTAGGTTTATATAAGTGGTGTCCACATGAAGACGATAGGGTAGTAACAAGAATATTTTGTTATATAATGGAATCCTGGTAAACAAAGCCCACATCTTAGGTGCAATATATCCCAATGTACTATCCATACCCCATAAGCTGCACCCCGGGGACACAAGAGTTATATTTAACCCCTTGGAAAAAGAAAAGATGCTATAAGATATTTATAGAACTATATATATGTAACCCCGAGGTAAATTTACACTTTCTGGCCCCCCTCCGCGAGTGCCGTGTGGTAGCGGGTGCCGCCGGAGGCTGCGACGGACCCGCCGGCACTTCGCGAGGGTGGGGGCCAGTGCAGGGAGCAGCGCGTTGCGCTGTGGTGCAGGCTGGTTGCCGGGGACGCGATCGGGCCGTCGCTGAGGCCGCGATCGCGTTGCCACCGGCCCGGCGGCTGGAGGAGAGGGCGCCGCCATTGCGCGTAGGTTCGCGCATGCGCAGTAGCCAGCAGGCGCAGGGAAGGCCCCAGGGAGATCGTGCGAGGGCAGGACAGGGAAGGAAAGGATTGCGGCGGCCATTGGTTGTTCGCGCATGCGCAGGGCAAGTACGCACGCGGCCCCAATGCTTAGACAGCCCCCTGGGAACTACAACTCCCAGGAGGCATAGGGAGACAGGCACCAGGTGCCTGACAGTGGCCAATAGGGCTGGAGGATGCTCAGCCCGGGAATATAGATACATTTCCCGGGCTTTGCACGCGTCAGTCAGGCAGAGGCAGAGGAAGGAGAAGGAAGGGTGCAGGGAGCGAGTGGCTCCTGCACCAGGTAAGAGTTTTCCTTAAGTACCCAGGCAGGCCCCAATTCCCTGTTAGGGCAGGGGGTAACTGAAGAGGGACGGCCCTAGCTAGGGAGGTCACCCTTAGGTGTGTAAGGTGCAGGTTTGGCAGTGCCACAGCGGGTAGTGCTGTGCGCACTGGCAAATAGGCAGAGTGTGAGCAGTGGGTATTTGCTGCGGGTTCCAGGTGTGGTGTATTGTGTATGTAGGATTGTTTGCTGTGTGTGCACGCTGCATGTACTGGGCGCAGTGTGTGCAGCGTGTGTGGATGTCTGCAGGCTGACTGTGTTAGCTGTGTGTCTGCTGCAGGCTGTTAGTATCTGGGAGTTAGTACCTAGTTGTTAGTGAGTTACAGATAGGACTGGGACGAGCGAGGGGAGGGGGGCAGGTTATTACTCCGCAGGCCCTAGGAGTTTCCCCCAAGCCACCCCAGGTTGCGGTACATCAGGGACAGGCCCTAAGTTAGGGTTCCTGTCACGTTAGGGTTAGTTAGAAAGAGATAGGTATAGCGGCGGTTGCTGTTCCTGTGATTCGGTTGCTGTTGCCGTGAGGGGTTGCTGTTACCGTGAGACGGTTGGGTTCCCGTGAAGCGGTTGGACCCACGTTGGGGTTCTGGAGAATATCACCTGGATAGGATCAGACGGATGCATCGCACGTCTGACCCTTTGAGAAGAGTGTTGCAGGCCCGAGCATCGGAGTGCTCGGAAGGTACCTGTAACGGACGTGCTCACCACAAACCTGGACCGGACCGCGGGGCTGAGGTGGGGAAAGATATACACCGACCTTAGGCCACGAAGCCTGATCCGGGTTGCGAATTCCGTGGTCGTACGTAGCAGGGTCGGGACTGGAGAAGGCAGGATAATCCGTGGACAAGCCGGGGTCAGGATAGGAGAAGGCTGGGTAAACAATATCCATGCTGGGGTTTGGCAACAGGACGCTTGGGAGCAGATTTGCAGCAGGTAACAACGATGCAGGCCTCTACAAGGAGAATATGCAG
>WSYH01001654.1:45331-80969 GCA_036426205.1 Ascaphus truei
GTTTTCAGACAGGGGCAGGTTTTCAGACAGGGGCAGGTTTTCAGACAGGGGCAGGTTTTCAGACAGGGCTTTGGAACTTTCAAAAATTAACTCAGGAACTGCTGGAAAATCATTAGATGCAATAACAGGAATTTGGCACTTTGCAGGGAAAGGAGGAAAAGGAAACTTTGACTTGGAAACCTGAACTGTCAATGCAGGAAGGGAAGGCTCTAAGGAAAGAGATTTAAAGACACAGGCAGAGATTTCAACTCTCTGAGAAACTGGAGGGGTAACACTAGATGCTGCAAGAGAGTCAGAAAAAGGGGGTTCAGTAGGGGGATTTTCAGCGCTGATAGACTGTGACATGGCAGCGTAGCTGGCCCGAGGGTGATCCATCTATCCCACGCTCTGGCGTGAGAATGTAAACCATCTTCCAGACTGGGTCGTTTTTTCCCACAGGGTCAGGTTTTCAGGCTGGGACAGGTTTTTAGACAGGGACCAGTTCTCAGAAAGGGAAAGTTTTTCAGACTGGGACCGGTTTTCAGACTGGGACCGGCTTTCAGAGAGGACCAGGTTCTCAGAGGGGAACCGGCCTAACCCCACCTCAGCGGGGTCCGAGTTTGTGGGGCTGGTCATACTGTAACGGACGTGCTCACCACAAACCTGGACCGGACCGCGGGGCTGACACAACTCTTTGCAGCACTCGTATACCAGAAACTACAGTATATCGTACAATTTGCATGGAGGAAGGAGTCAATATTGGCAGTGAGGATTACTTTCCGAGAAGATCTAATGATCCAAGTGGCATGTTTTGGTGACTTACTGTACAGAAACAGTAGGAGTGAAATCTCCACTGATGGTCGTCAGGATGGGTTGATGCAGCATATATTTTATGGATCTCTTTTTTTAATAGATTAAATGGGCTACAGGGAATGCTTCAACAAGGAAGTACAGAAAAAGCAGAGCTGAATCAACTTGTCCCACTTATTTTCAGTTGGCAACGGTTCCTCCATTTACCTTCTGATGTATTCATATATCCCTCATGTATTTCTCTTTCTATTCCTCCTCATTTCTCAGGAGACTTATAGACAATTTGGCAGGAGGCAAAACTGGAGGTTGAACTTTGCTGACATGAATAAATTCACCACTGAGCGACTGTTTCAAGAAGTCATTAGGGAAATGGAAAGATGTGCAGTATGGAGAAAACAGCCACACAAATACGAAGAGAAAAGACAGGAACAGAGAAAGTGGATATGCGATTTGCATTCTGGTTGGGTCAAATATCATACTCGCCAACAACTAGCGTTGTTAAGAGAATAATTATGTTGCAGACTAACTCTTTTTTGTGTCACGTTCCTCTGTTTAACTTGTCACATTGTATTGTATTATATGTCTTTATTTATATAGCGCCATTAATGTACATAGCGCCCATGGCCTAACAGCCTCCACATCTTGTGGTGAGTCGTGACATTGATCTAAATGGCATAGGACAATGTTATCTTTCTTTCAGGGAAGCACAGGTACAGCATACAGGGTCATGTGATTTCAGTAGATGCAATCACAAGACACTGAACCAAAGTTATTAAGGAACCAAAATATCTATGTCACTAGGCATTTTGACACTGAAATAATAAAGGCAGTCAACATTTTTTGGAACAATGATCATTTTTAGGATCCAACAGATGTGGCCCTTCGCTAGATAATGAGTAGTTAGGTTTCTAAACATTAATGGGGGTATTCATTAAAACGGAGATAGTGCCAATCGTGGCACTATTGTACTAAAACTCCTATTTAAGTGAATTAAAGTAAATTGGAGTTTCTGTGCAATAGTGTCCCTATCCGACCCACTAGCAGTAAATTTTAAAAAAAAAACTCTCAACATGTAATTACTACTACATAACTAGTTTTACACATAATTAAAGTGTTATCACAATTACATTGTTGCTATGTTAAGTGAGAATATTTCATCATTGGTACACACGTGACACTGCACCTTATCTTGGAATGATTGAAATGAGATGTCAAGAGATTTACTAAGCAGAAAGCCAAAAAAACAAGACCCAAAACACTGTTTGCATGGGGCATGTTAATCTAATGACTTGATGGCCGGAGCAGAGTCGTAGCTATGCCTAATTTATTTAAATTAGCTCAACGTGGGCGTTCACATGTTAAATTGCACCTTTCATATGTTAGTGCCCCATTTTCTTTTGTTAATTTTACCAACTTGACATGCCTGATGAGGGGGTAATAAAGAGGTACCACCTAATATATCGCATCATGCTGGACATGGTGCAGCTCATTCAGACTGATCTTGATAGATATTAGTATATGACCAAACTCCTACGTGTACTGCATTTCTGGGCTACAGGGTCATTTGAGGGTTCAGCAAGAGTATCTAAGGCCTTGATTATACCAAATGCTGCAAGGTGGCAGCGCTATTCTGTGATGTTACCCAGCGCTGCCGCTGAGAAGCATCTTGATTATAGCGGGGAGGGAGAGCAGAGGGGGCCTGGAGGGGTAGCCGTGAGCGGTTCGCCCTCATTGGCTGAACTGCTCATGTGACACAGCCGTCGCAAGAAAAAAAACAAATTTCTCAGTCACTTCCCCAGCCGTACGCTTTGCAGTACAGCACACCGCGACCGTCGCTCGCGGTATAAGCACTTCCATTGAATGTAAGCGACTTGTTTTGGTGCCGCGCAGCACCGCTACACGTGATGCCAAGCGCATTTTGGGGTATAATCACAGCCTTAGACAACTTTTTCTTACATTCTGAAGCAGGTTTTGAAGAAATTGCTCTCTAGTTTTCATCAAGTTTTCACAGGATCAAGAGGCTATCAGTTAGCTCAATTCCCAAATGTTGTGGGAGCACTGGACTACACCCACATACTGTAGCAATAGCATATCCACAGAGGGATGAAGTCGTGTCAAGAAACAGGAGACTGTACCATTCCATTAATGTCCAGATCATTTGTGATGCTTCACTTCTCAACACCAATCTGGTTGCTAAATACCATAGCTTCAACCATGATTCTTTCATTTTTCACCACTCACATTTCTGACCCGCTGAAGGCTAGACAATCAAAACTGGAATGGCATTTTGGTAAGTGCACTTTTTAAATATGACCCCATGCTACTCATTATCTCTCTGCCGCACAATTAACTGGCTACTCCCTAAGGCTGCGTCCACGCTATCGCTGAGCGTTCTTGATGCGCGGCGCTTGACGCGTTTACTTATTTTAATCTTGATCTTCCTGTCCCCGCTCACGTGGCGCTCGCACGCTCGTGCGCGGGCGCGTATTCTCTTCCAAGTTTGGTGCTTGGGGAGAAAGTTAATTTTGAGTTTCGGGGCGCAGACAGGGTCACATGACCATTCTCTGACCAATGACAGGCCAACAGTCCAACAACCAAACCCAAAGCAGCCTGTAGCCAACCAATCATAGTGCAGCACATTTCCTGCATGTGAATTGTGCCACAATAAACTTTTGCTTGTGTGCAGTCCTGCTTATTTTTGCTTATTAAATATTTATACCTTTCCCCCCCACCCAGTGCAGAGAGCGCATACAGTATTTGCAGACAAGTTGAAGTGCTGTGTACTTCAGATCAGAGCTGGGAAACCATAGCTGCTTTTAAAGAAGGAGGGGGGTAGCAGGGGGGGGACAAGCTCCGCTCCCCGGCAGCTAATGAATTAAATAGTAACCAAAGTGCAACAGTACTACTGTAGGTGGTAAAGAGTGTCAACCTTTTGATTTAAAAAAAAAATACATATATATAATCAAAAATGAATAGAAGATACGTTCTGTGGCTAACAAAATGCTTTATTTGTGCGAGCTTTCGAGATACACTGATCTCTTCTTCCGGAGGTGTTACAATGAATAAAGCGAGCAAAAGCTATACTATAAACAGTGTCTATTGGAATGTTATCTGTGACTCAAACCTATCCCTCCCCCCTTTGCTGTATGCGATTTATGACTTGAGGTGTTAAATAGTCCCTGAATGTTAGAAGCAAGGGATTCTGGGATATGACATGCAAATGAGCACCCAGTGCCACCTTTTGCTTCAAATCCATTTTGACATGGATCCCTATAAACTTATGCCTGCTGCATTGCACAGCTTTTCAGCACAGCCAGTAAACCTACCCACAGATAGCTGTTTCGACCTTTTGGGTCTCATCAGTGTGGGGTTGGTTATACTAGCTTTGCAATTTGAAGCTTTGGACAGGCATCCACCACACACTATTTAAGTTATGGTGGGTAAAAAAAAAGTGACAAAAAACCCTCGACAGTAAAGCATATAGCAAATGGAAATATTACTGTGTGTTCATTTGCATGTCTTAGACAGGTCTGCAACCGTGCCTTTCACCATTATCGTCCAGCATGCAGTGCTTCCACTGCAGCAAGTGATTCTGGGAAATGACATGAAAATGAGCACACAGTGCCACCTTTTGGTTCAAATCCATTTTGACATGGATCCCTATAAGTTTATGTTTAGTGCATTGCACAGCTTTTCAGCACAGCCGGGGTTACAATGCACAGCTTTTCAGCACAGCCGGGGTTACAATGCATAGCTTTTCAGCACAGCCGGGGTTACAATGCACAGCTTTTGTAGAGCCAATACAAGTTCTATTCTAAATGAAACTTCCTTTCTGACATCAACAATAAACCTTTTTAAAAACATGCATCTAAAGCACGCTTGTTCTCCTGCATTCAGGCAGTAACAAATACTTTTTGTAATGGCACTACGGTACCTGCCTAGAGTCACATTATCAGCGCAAAACCAAATTCAGAGCATGCATCGGAAGGGGGGAGAGAGAGAGGGAGAGAGTGTAACGGACGTGCTCACCACAAACCTGGACCGGACCGCGGGGCTGAGGTGGGGAAAGATATACACCGACCTTAGACCACGAAGCCTGATCCGGGTTGCGAATTCCGTGGTCGTACGTAGCAGGGTCGGGACTGGAGAAGGCAGGATAATCCGTGGACAAGCCGGGGTCAGGATAGGAGAAGGCTGGGTAAACAATATCCATGCTGGGGTTTGGCAACAGGACGCTTGGGAGCAGATTTGCAGCAGGTAACAACGATGCAGGCCTCTACAAGGAGAATATGCAGCAGGTATCCGGAAGCACCGATGTAGGCCTCTGCAGGAGAGAATAGGGGATCCAGTGCGTCAGCACATAACAGCACCCCCTAGCCGGGTACAGCTGTGAGTAGTGGAGACCACCGGGAGCAGGAGATTGCAGCAGGTAACAACGATGCAGGCCTCTACAAGGAGAATATGCAGCAGGTATCTGGAAGCACCGATGCAGGCCTCTGCAGGAGAGAATAGAGAACAGGTACTGCAGACAGGACAAGAAACACTGAGGCTTCAGTGTAACCGCGGCCGCACGGTGGCGTCTGCCAGTAACAGAGTACTAAGACCAGGAGGCCAGGCAGGCCAAACACAGGCTGTGGCAAACACAGTTACTAGAAGGTCTATGACCAGCCACTTCCTGGTGGGCGGGGCAGGAGTTAAGTAGAACAGACAGCCAATGAGAGAGAGCTGCACAGGAGGCAGCATGAAGCAGGCTGCAGTTCAATAGCAGAAGCAGGTGATTCTGATTGCAGGTACAAGGGAAGGTTTTCCTACAAGCTGCAAGGTTCTGTAAGGACAAGGTTTCAGCAAAACCCAGGAGCAGATTCCTTACAGAGAGGGAGAGAGAGAGAGGGGGGAGGAGAAGAGGAGGAAAGATGGCGGGGAAGGCAGGTATCCGGAAGCACCGATGTAGGCCTCTGCAGGAGAGAATAGGGGATCCAGTGCGTCAGCACAGAACAGCACCCCCTAGCCGGGTACAGCTGAATGTGAGAATTCGCCATTCTGGCGGGGTTCTGTCCCCTCTAAACCACACCTATCCGTCCAGGTTCCAGAAGAAGCAACCATGGAGCGCATCCCAGCGGGCGGGTTAACGGTGGTTTACTGCGCAGGGCATCTTCGGTATCCATGGTTCCCCATGACCAGGTTACACTCTCCCCGCGCCGGCAGAGAGAGGACGACGCGACGCATGCGCGTTAAAAAAAAAACTCTTCATCAAGCGTTTCCGTGGTCCTCCAGCCCACCGACTATGAACACGGACGGCACGGGAAGTGGACAGAGGCCGTGAATAAGGTCCTCTACACTATATCGTCTCGGGTCCCGCCTTAAGGTCGTCATCCCCACTCTGACACGGGGTATAGTGACGGCAGAAGCGAACGGATCAGCCAAGCATGTTGCCCTGCGTCACCGCGGGTTACGCGTGGGGCGCGCCCAAGAAAACGTTTTCATTTTAATTGCCTCCAGACTCATTTTGTGCTGTGATTAGCCTTTTATAAAGTATGTATTGCAATTACATTGGGATCTTAAGCAGGCAGGGGGTCTCGGAAGCTGAATATTTTTTTTATGGCAGCCCCCAATAGGGCCCCCTAATTCAAGAGTTAACGGTATGGAGTGCCGGTATCCTCACCTGAATCGTTTATTTCTCCTGCGGCAAGGGACATTGAAAACTTGGCGGGAACGATACCGGCACCCATTTACGGGCCATTAAATTCGGGGACTGGAAGGGTTTTTCATGTCCCCCGGGCTGAAAGGAATGGCGTTTATACCCTGCCTTCAATCCTATGTTTATTTAAAAAATACAAAAAGCCTTGATTGCATAGTAGGAAAAAGTGCAGAGAGGAGTGAACGCTTACTGTTCTGCTCTCACTGCGCAAGATCTTCAGACTGGTGGAGCCCGGTAGGATGAACACAGCGGGAGCCCATTTCCAGAAGCAGGAGGCCCCTGCTATGTTAATTCATGATGAGGAAATTTCCCCCCTGCCGGCGGGTTGGCGTGGTTCACCATTGCCACATGTGCTGGGGAGGTTGGAGATACAAACTGGCGGGAAACTGTTAAGTGCAATTTAATTTAAATCAAGGTATTCACCATGCACGGATCTTGTTTAGATTATGGAGGAGGACATACAGTTCAAACTTGATCCACAATTTAGACCCAAAACGCGCTGTTAAACCTAGTTTAACCTCATATATATCCTGCATTTCCAAATAGGATAACAGGGGGTAAACAAACAGGTTACACAATCCCCTGGAACCTATATATTTGCTACATTGGGCACCTGGAGACAATTAACCTCCCAACCATTATGTGGATAATTAGTCTTATAATTTAAACTCGCAGACTTCACATGGCTAGTTTTTCGTTTTCGCTCTTGCTCACAGGCAGTGATTTTATACTTTAGTCACCAATTAGATGTTATGTCATTAAAGGGGGTATGTTTGTAGGGGAAGCCTATTAGCTGCTCGAGTGCTTTAACATTGATGGGCAGCACTGCAGTATCTCATTCCAAGTGATAAGCTACGGGATTAACCAGTGATCAGTTCATCCCCCTTCTCTCACACCTACAAAAACATTTATACAGAGGTGTGATTGCTGACTCAAGCTATAGCTCATTGATGATACATGTTCACTCTCTCTGGCTGGCTTCATTTTAATTACTGCCAAAAATGCTATTATTTTTTTACCATTTAATGTTCAGCAACATTTATACACTTATTTTTGTTTTCTTTTAAGCTCTGTCTATCTAAGAACAATTCTGCCCCCACTGAACACCCCCCCTCCTCCCCCCCACTACCTTTTATTACCAGGTAGTTCTATGCACGAAGTTGTATTATCAGTGCAATTACTATTACCTCCTTAGGTATGTGGAGTGGAGGGTGCAGGACTAACCAAGAAGGAATCTTATCATGCGAGCTGGGGAAACAGGGACCCTTTATAACATTTACTCTGGGGGTGGTTAGGAGAAAAATGCAATACTAAGGGGGAAAAAGAATGTGGTCTCAATGTAGAATTACGTCTTAAAGCTTTGAAGTTTTCACCCCATCATTCCTCCAGTAATTATGTGAATGGAAGAACAAAATGTAAACATGGTTCCCCAGCTCTTGAGATGCCATTTTTTAAGCAATATACTCGTTTAAAGTTACGAGGCCAGAAAGAAGGCTTTAAATTCGATCTATTTACTGTAGGATTTTTTTTAAATGACAAAGATTTTGAAAACCTTACGCCCACTGCTTTTCATGGCACTTGATGGATCTCCACTCTGCACGTAAGCTGCCTGACCAAAATCGAAACTTAAACGTGATTACACATTTATATCACTTTACTAGGAAGTAAAAATTTGCTATTCCTTTAAAAGTAGCACCTTGTTCTTCAGCAAAGCGGCTGGATGCTGAACTGAACCTGAACAGTGTGTGTTTTCTTGTCATGAGGTTATGTGACATTCCACATCTTGGTTTATTAAAACTTCCAGGCCCACATTGTCGAGAAGGATTAGATTGTCATGTTAAACAAACAGCATGACAAAATTGTTTTCACATAGGGCTTTTTACCACATCCTGTTTGGTTTTGTCTCAGATGTAAGGAAACATTGCTGCGGGATTGCCAGCCAGAAGGATTAATGTTTCCAATAATTTCCCACCAAGGGCAATATATAGTGTAAAAATTGGACATTTGCAGACACAGACTTGGATTTGCCCAATTATATTGTGGCATTTAAGTATTCATAATTCACTCCTCTTTGCCTCTCTAAAATTGCAAAACGGGGCTCACGTGGCCAAAGTACGTGCAACAAGTATGTTTACCGGTGGCATTATGCACTAAGACATGCCGCCAGGGCTCTTCAACTGGTCCACGTGGAAGGCCCTTGATGTGGCTCTTAGCTTTTCTGCTCAACGAAATCTCATACTACTGCTTAGCACTAAGTGCTGTTTTTTTATACCACTGAAACCACCTGTAGACGATAATGTAGATGTTCTATGGCACAGATGTGATAAATGCTTACAACAATGTTGTTGAAATACTAATAATTTTTAAGTGTGACTCTGGATTGTAAAACCTCTTGGGGCAGGGAAGGGACAGGTTTACAACCTCTTACCTGAATGAACAAACCCGGGGCATAAAATTGAATTAGCGTTTACCCTAATGGCGTTGTCTCCCGGCTAATACTTGGGAACTCTCACGGCATCTCCCACCCCCCCCGCAAGCCGTAATTATACGTGAGGTGTTCAATGGTTGGCCTGCCCATGCATGGAATGGCGAGGATGCAAACTTGTGAGACTTCATACAACCAACCATGACAACGGGACGCCTATGGTGCGTAATCAAGTTACCATGGGACAACGGAAATGGCGGCCCGCGCGACATCCACGTGATTCGTATCATGGCAACGGTTCTGTTGTCACGTGATGCTGAGATGTCATGTGGTTCCCGTTGAAATGGCAACGCGCTTCCCATTGACGTTGCACGGCATATTGGACAAAGGTGAAGGCGGAAGATGTCGGAAGGACGCCAAAGAAGGCTGGGAGACCACGCTAAACGAACGCCGGCCACCCAAGCGTTACCAAGTAAACCCGTAGCCCGGGAATGTGGTTCAAAACCCATAGTCCTCCGGGCCAAACCGGAGTGTGGCAAACACTGGGCGGGAACTCCTTCTTATTTTCTCAGTTGTCTGAACATAGACTCTGTGTAAGGGATACGGTTCCTGGGGTTTGGCTGGAACTTCACCCTTACATGGATTAGGGGTGTCAGGCAAAGCTCCACCTGAACAGCATTGGAATACCTCGTTCTGGACTGACATTTGCAGTCTGCTCGAGCTGCTTTATATTGCAAGCTTAGCCCCTATTGGTGGTTCTATGCTATTTAGGTATTTAGGGTCAGCCTTCCCCCAGGAGGGAGCTGAGCTTTCATGTTCAGGTAACATTGATTGAACCAAGCACCTATGCCTGGCCTACCTTTGGCATTACTGTGATGCTGAAGTTTGCTAGTACCACAGCACTAAAGCTTCATGGTTTCGCTGTGGCATGTCTGCTTTTATACACCTGCTTCAAGGGCACGTTCAATACTCAAAGGCCCTACCCTGTTTCAGGAAATCCGTTCCTGTTGTTAAGAGCCTGGATCCCAGAGATATAGCTTCAGTTTTCCCAGTGGGCCTTCTAGTTGCATGAACATGCTTGTCACAAGCACCCCAGCTGGCCAGTTGTCTTCTATGCGGGAAGCACTGTGCTGAAAGTTACAGTCTCTTGTCTCTGTTCAAAGACAGGTCTCTCCGTGCTGGAGCACTGCGCGGATACCCTGAGCTTAGCGGGCTCTGTTTCGGAGACCTCCCTTTGCGCTTTGAAGCTATCGCTGAAAGTTCTTTATGTACTGCCCCAGCCTGTGACCTCGGACCTTAGGGCTGTCTGTGCCACCTGCTTGACCCAGCCGGATAATCGTTTATTGCTGCTATCTACCAACCCAGACCCGGTACCCACGACGATGGAATCGCATCGGACCCGCTTCGCGGGTCTAAGTCGGTGTTTATATATCCCCACTCAGCACCGCGGTTCGGTCTCGGGTTTTGTGAGTGGACGCACGTTGTTTTTACAAAGATGTAATATTTGTCACACAATTTTATTGTCATCCCTCCCACATTGTCACTGCACAGCCCGCCGAATAGGTTTGGCAGCCATCCAAAATAAGAGAATAATAATAATCTAAAAGGACATTGCAATAAGCTTCATGACCTTCACTCCGAAATGTTTTTCTGTGATGTGGATTAAGTTTCTCTTTGGAGAAACAACACACAGAACCCCCAGGCAAAGCTTCTTTTTTTGTGAACCTCGAGCCCACCCACAAAATAAGATAATGATATAAGTGTCAAAATAGGAGAGCTGATTGAGCGTTTCCAATTGTATACAATAAGCAACAGAGAGGCCACAAATGCTACATTCAATAGACAAAAATACACAGTAAAATACTTTACCTTATTCGCTTGAAAAAAGGGTCATTTAGTTGTTTAGTTTAACCCTTTGGAGAAAGCATGTAAGCCTGTGAGCCACGGACAAGGCAGAAACCCGTTCGTAGTCTCTAAAAATAACAGAGATAACACTAATAATCTCGTATGACAAAAGATGGGAGGAATAGATCTTCAGTAAATGTGTGGAGAAGAGAGAAAACTCCAGCAAACGTTCAAGCAATTGTTGGAGTTTGCCTGTGAGGACACGTTTTATTTAGCATTACGTACTGTATGTGTAGACCAGCCAACATGAGAATAGATCAGTTGTGAGAATCGTTCCTGGCAATGAAGAGAGGTAAAATTATCAGGAGTTAAACCATGAACGATAAAGATACTCACAACATGATTTGCACGCTCACAAAGTGTTGGAACCTTTCATGTTTAAGACTCCCCATAGTTGATAAGTTGGGTTTATTTTATTGGTTTTCAAGTTTCCTCTACCAAGTACACAAAAAAGTTATGGTGCAGTAAAAAGGTCCCCAAAAAAGCATCCAATGCACACAGTAACGAGAAGAACACTTCTGATAAATTTCACATGTCTAGACTGCCTTAGCCTATAATTAAAGTGAATCGTGAAAAGTTGAATATAAAGGCCCAACAGTGAGCGAACAACTCAATTAAAAAATTAAACAAAAATTAGTTGGAATGTGTTAGAACTAATATAAATCACACAATAAAAAATTAGTGACAATTACAAAAATAAGTTGAAGGTCTAGTGACCCAGCTCAACACCTTGGTGAGGACCTGTCTCACGCGTTCCAAGATGTAAGGTTATTCTCAAAAACGATTCCAGGGGGCAGCAGTAAGGGAAGACAGACAAACAAAAACACACCAATATACTGTAAGTGCAGATGTATGACCAAATCTGAGATCAGGCTCGTAGTGTATTCTTGGCTCGATGTTCAGCCCTACTAACAAAGATGTTGATGAATAAAAAAAGCACTCTGCAAGAAGGGCTGCTTACTTGTTGGAATATGTAGTCAGGAAACACCCCTCAAAGGCACTTCAACGTGAGGATGAGGTATGGGAGAGGATGCGGAAAGACTACATAGTGAGATTCAGGCTGATAGACAAAAAATTCTTGACGAAGCCCAAGATAAGTTTTTCAACTGGCAGCGAAAAGCAGTTGCGTGGATTACCTTTTTGGTCCTGTGAAGGCGGATCCGTACTTCACTATCCTGCAGCTTGACATACACACGTTCCGACGGGCGCAAGGAGACAACGGGACAAACTCCGAAACAAACCCACGAAGTAGAGGAGTTTGAATACCAGGGTAGGCGGTGAGCAGTGCGGTGGGCCTTCATTGAAAAGGAGGAAGGGGGAGCAGAGGCGGGGGGGATGGAAGTCGATTTTGTCCCTTTCCCCATATTCCGTCCTTTCACATTAATCGGTGTCGCTCCCCCACGTGTGGTCCGCTGTACCATCGTGACTACTGCAACATTCTCTTATTGGCTTCCTTGTCCTGGTATATGGCCTTCGTGTTCTTGGCATGCCGATCTGCGGGCCTTTTCTTTCTGTTTGACGTCCTCCCGTCTGAGTGCTGTATTCCATCTCTCCAGTGCCCACCCGACTTTCTGCTTCCGTTGGTCATCGTTCTTTCGGGTCTTTTCACTCCTCGTCACGAAATATTTTTCCGCCAAGGCTTCCCTTCGCGGGTTCGCGTGTCAAGTTACCTGCACCGTTTCGAGTGTTCTCGGCGCGTTCCATGCTCTGCGGACTGTACGTCACCGTACGTCCCTACCGGTCGCCTTTTGTTACGCGCTGGCAATTACCCCGACCTCGTAGTTTCCTCCCCCGGCTCGCTCCAATCTCCTGTTTTGTATAACTCTTGTGTGAGGATTTTTCGCCCCCATCAGGAATGGTGGTGCTCCTCCCATATCACGGATCCTTTTTATCTCTGTGAGCAGGGATATGTTCATAATTTTCTGATCTGTCCATCATATCTCTGCAGTCTGTTGTTCCTTCCTTCGGGACTGTACAGTGCATGCTGGACTGCGTCCTTTAGGTCCCTATCTACAATGCATCTGTTCCTTCGGAACTCGCCCCAAGTCATGCCCTTCCTGCTTGGAGTATACCTCCCAAGTTGAGCGCATCCGCGATCTCCCCTAGCGCTTCGGCCCATTTGCTGTGCCTCAATATTTTTTTGTGATATCTTTTTCATAGTTTTGGCGCTGGTTGCGTTATTGCGGTACTTTGTCCATTACTCACGTTGTCCCATTCCCGCCACACCGATCCTCGGGTATTTGGACTCCGCCTTGTCTGTGTGGTCATGTTTCAGATTTTATTACTGTTAAACCCCTCGATTCATATCCCGTATTTAGAACCTCCCGTTGTCAAATCCCCTGACGTATTTGATTATTCGGTCACATCCCGCTGTTTCTGGACGCCTCGAAATGCCTTGATATGCTGCGTGTCCTGTTGCGTACCATTGTTCGTCTTACCTGTAGGGCGTTCAAGTATGGTGCCAATCAGACGCTTTCCGTCACCGTCCTACCGGCTTCACCCTTCCGTCTTTGTCAAAGCAATTGCTCTTCATCAAGATAGACTATAAGACCTCAGCACCTATCTTGCGACATTACCGGAGCCTGTTTTCTAATCGGCGCCTGAGTTCGGTCCGGCTTGCTCTCTCCCGGTCTCTGTTTCGCGTAGACTTCAGTTTCCCTCTTCTCTCGCATGACATGCCCTGTCTCGTTCTGTTGCCTCCCCCTGTCGAACCATTTGTCCAGTTGTCTCTCACCCCTGGGTCCCCGGACTAGTGTCGTAATGCATTCGGAATGGTCTGTACAGATCTCCCGATCTCTGTTCTTCCTCCTGTTGTATGTTCTGTCCTCCATCTTGCGGTTATATGGCGGTTCCTTGGGACAGGCGTGGGCTAAGTACTTACAGCCGCTTACATCGCCCTTCCAGAATCTACGCCTTTCCAACTACTCCTTCCGCTTCTGTTTCTCCAGGCTGGTCCCGGGACTAGCCTCTCTTATATTCCCTTCCCCACCACCGACCTTGTGAGGAAGTTTGACGAACCGACGGTCGCATCCGGGACCGATGTGTTGTCTTAGTTTCCCGTGAGTTTCTCCATTTTTACTGCCCGTGGCCCGTATGGGTTACTCTGACTGATTGCGGCCCCTTTTCCGGTTCTCCTTTTGCCTTTTTCTTTATTGCCCGCTGTGGGTTCACTTTACTTTTATGGTTCTTGCGCATTGATCTTTAATTTCCGTGCCTCTTAAATCTTGAAACCCTCGTGTTCCTGTGTCCGTTTTGCCTCCCTGAGATATTGCTTTTGCCTACTTTTTTGTGGCCAGTGAATCCGCTTAAGTTCCTCGTTCTCCGGGGCTCGCCTGCAGGGGCCGGCCCTCCCCCTGTCCTTTCCCCGTTCGTTCATCACCTACCCGCTCCTACAAATCGCTACTGTTTCCTTGGTTTCCTGTACGCGATTCTCACGTGTCATTTCTTTTCAATTGGCTGACTCGTGCATACCCCTACTATTTCATGGCCCTGACACGCGTTGCCTCACTTGCTGTGCCATGCTATGGGCACGTAGTGTCCCATATCTCGGCCCCTTGTTCTCCCTCCTTGCCCTCACGTTGTTCGTTCTTGCCTTTCATAACCGCTTATTTTTTTCGAACTCCCTCCTCCCAGACTGTCTGTCTCCTGTGACTCTGGTCTTCCTAAGTTTCAGTTGCGCTACACACGTTGTCACGTTCGTTGCCAGTCTGAGCTGGCTGCTTCTATTCTCCCGATCATCTATTAGGCTCACAATGTAGGCTTAGTTCCCCCCGGGTTCGTCCGAATGCCCACAGGGTCGCTTCCCCTGCCGCTTCGACTCTCACTTCTCGCCGTCTTAGCTTTTTCGCTTTACCGCGGTTTAGCTTTCCCGTTTTTCACGCCTTGTTCGACCTTTTGCTCATTGTCGCTCCCTCCTCCCCCGCTCGTTGGGTGGGCACGGCCCGTTTTACCATTTTCCTGTGGATCCGCTCTCCCTGGTACCGTCCCCGGCATTGCACTTTTCGTTCCCCTTTCAATGTCACCTGCCTGCGGATACGGTGCGGGCCGTTATCGCTCCTATTGTTCTCTACACGCCTTTCTAACCCCCTTTGGGTGCATTGTCCCCCTGCTCCTGCCTACCTGTAACTTCATGAATTTCTTAAGTTTGATTATGTGGGCTAAACTCGCTCTCGTCTCTGTTAGCCTTTGTTGTTCTAGTCACCACTATGCCCCCTCATAACCTACCTCTCATACCCACCTCTAATTGAGGCGATCGCGTCATAAGGTGTAATTTACCGATCGGCCTTGACTCATGGTGACCACTATGACCTTTTTGGTACTTGGGGGCCGCTCGCTGCCTTTTCTGGGGTGCCGCTATGCGTCTTCACATCCCTCCTCCTGAGGCCGCTGGCCCTGCATGGAGGTTACCTTTCCCTGCCCGTCTAGCTATTGCTTCGCTGTTTCCTTCCATGGCGCCCACAGGTTGGGTGTGTAGCGATCCCCCTTTCCGCCGTTGTTCACGTGACCCATTTCGTTCTGTTTTCTTGCTCCTCTCATTTTTCCTTCCGTGCGATACAATTGGTATTCTACCCTCCTACCCTTGCTCCTTTTTAGCTTCCTCTGTGAGCATGGATCTCGGTCGTGGGCCCGTTTAACCGCCAGTTATTTTGCACAATTGTAAGTGCACATTTATAACATTTTTACATTAAAGATTTTGTCGATCAAGCCTGATGCACTATGTAGTCTTCCTCATCTCTCCCATAACCTCATTCATCGTCGGAACTGTGCCTTTGAGGGGGGTTCCGGACTACCAATAGCCAACACGGGTGGCAAGCCCTTCTTGCAAGTGATTTTTATTCATCAACTATTCTTGTGAGTAGGCTGAACATACGAGCCACTGAATACATCGGGAGCCTTATATCACGATTGTTCATACATCTGCACTTATATCGTGTACTGTTTTTGTTTGTCTTCTTTCCCTTACATGTCCCATGATTGTTTTTTGAGGAGGAACTTGTACCACTAGAATAACAACAGCACACGGGGCTTTCTACCGCACGCCGGGATTATGAAAAACCATATATCCGGATTGCTTGACCCCAGGGGGTTGGCCGGGGGGGCCCCCAGGACAGACAGGAAGAAACGTAGAGCTACTCGAACAGGCTATTTTATAATATCCAAGTGGTCGTCCAACTAAAAAAATCCCCTAACACTGAAGTACCCCATATTACTCTGCACTATCGCAAAACTGGACTAACCATGCTATTCTATCGTCATTTCGTGCCAGGCCGTACTTGGAAAAACGAGAGGTAACTCTCAAGTATATTTCTGCTAAAACATCTTTGTAAAATATAGAAAACTTGGCCACTTTTCCAGGAACAAGGTATATTAGACAGTCTCTGTGACCTTGGTGGGAAATCTATATGAAATAAATATGTAGATTGTGGTATACAATCATTAAGGCTCAGGTACAGTGCTGAGCAGTTTATTCTGTAGAAGCACCTTACAGGCCTATTGATTTGAAAGGTCCTGTTGTGGTCTTTAATGAACACCAGAAAGGTGCTATGGCAGAAGGATTGCTTTGCAACACGGGCCTAAATATATGCGACTTCAAAGTTCTTAGGTGATTACCTTTTTACTGTGTACCAATCCTGACTATACAACTGGACTAAAAAAACCAGATATGTCTAATTTAGTTCTGGCATTAAAAAGATTGTAATATGTTGACACAGTTACTGAAAAAAAAAGATGTTTGTAGAATTTCTTTCATATGACTTAAAAATAGATATTATATTGAGTGAAACTTTTAAACCATGGATGTAAAGTGGACCTTACACCAATTTAGTAAAATCCAGGCTCAATAGGACTAGCTAGTTGGTAACGGCCTATGGTGCTGTGTTTCAATGTGAACGCCCAGCAGTCAACGTCCTTAGGATAGTAGTTGTCAGATTGTGTGGCGCCAGGGGGCAGTAATGGCCCCCAGAATAAAACTATTACGCCCCTGCACGCGCCTTCTGCCCGTGGAATAGGTCAACCCCTGATTAAGGGTTAACAGCGGCTCCCCTCAGCTCTAGTTAGATTATTTATCCTTTTCAGCTGTTTGACTCTTGGATTCATTTATTATGTTCTTTTTTAAATCTGCTTTCTTTTAAGTAAACCATACCAGGTTAAGTGTGAGTTTGCAGCTAAAAAAAAACTTGGTATTATACAATTCAATTGCTAGCTCTTTTACCTCAAGTTGCTTATATGTACATATAGAAGGGCGGCTCGCTGTAACCGTCAGCTATAATATCTTTGTGCTGCCTGGGAAAAAAATATACTGGCAAAAGGTGAGTAAAAGGGTATGGCAAAAAAGTTCCCCTCTGGGAGCATCAAAAGTGAGATGTAGGTAAATCTGGTGGTTACAGTATTAAATAAAACTTCGTTTAATTGGACTTTCACTCTAAAACTAAATGAGCCTCATTAATATAGGAGTTACACAACAAGTGAAAATTAAAAAGTTCCAAACTAGGTAATGAACTAATCAAACTGCTGGGAATCAGATTAACCCACTAAAGGGTTAAAACACTCAAAGATAATTTGAAGAGCCCTTCAACAGGAGTGTTTGATTGCAATGATCTAATAATTCACTGTAATAATCAAACAGAGATGATATAACCTCATCGCTAGTACTAAAAACAAGTAGTATAGATAGCTGAAATCCCTATCCGGTTTACGTAATAGATTGTGATTTGTTTCATCTATATCGTGCCTTATGATTATGAGTGGTGAAACGTAGCACTACATTGTTAAACAGACTATTAACATGTTACAACAGAGCATATTAAAAGTCAACTGGTCAGATGGAAGTTTGCCGTGGGGGTAGTCGGCCTATTACCCATGGCGTGGGTGAAGAGGCGGGGAAGTAAAAATAAGTAAGCAAACTGGTCAGAATACCAGACTTTAAGGAACCTATTATGATCAATGTCTTTTCTGTGGCGAGTCGCAATCTGGTATATTGTGGTTTTACACAGCTCAAAACACTAAGGGCGCCGCTTTATCCCTGTAATCAGGTTAATGACCCATGGTTTCACATTATACATATCTTGCTCTCTGAAATATAAGCTATAGATCTCCGTAGATTGCCTCTAACTTCTTAACCCAATAATTGCGTGTGCAACGGTGTCCAGTTCTGTTGATATTTCCATGGGAGCTTGGGCTCTGCCTACCCGATATTTCAATTCAGCTCGCTATTGGGTTAAAAGTGACTTTTTTTTGTGGCAAAAAGTTCTCTCGTGAGATATAGTCAGGCTCAAAACAAGGAAATGCCAAACCAAAAACTGTTCTTGCTGATTTAATACATAGCGTGTCACCTAACAATTAGGACTAGTTACCACGTTTTAAGGCACAGATTATTGTGCAGGGGTACCACATTTTTACAGGAGCTCAAGGAGTCTGTTACATTGTGCTGTAGCGGTCCCCCAGGTTTCAGGAAAAATACAAAACAGCTAGGATAATATAAAATTTTTCAAAACCGTGACAAAATGGCTGGGGAAAAATATGAAAACTATACAAATGACTTTTCAATGAGTAAAGTCATCCAAAGTGCAGCGGGGACTAGAGTTACGTAATCAAAAAGCCCCATATCTGCAACAAATCTGGTGTTAAAACTGAAAACCAAATTTCATCACAAGGAGAAAAAGGAATTCGACTAAATTAGTTAAATCATTTCATTTGACAAATCCAAGCTACTTGTTGCTTTGCACTTGGGAGATGTGATACATGTCATGTAAACCCTTGGGACACACAGATGTACAATAGTATACCAGATTAGGGGAATGTATGACCAAATTAAAAGAAAGTGGAATGAATGTTGGGACAAGCTTGGCCATTACAAGGGAGGCTCTTCATCAGGTTTTGTTAATAGGTCCAATCAGAAACGCTGCACAAAGATTAGCCGGGAGGGCCCTTATTTCCCTACCACATGCAGCTCATGGCTCACCACGAACTTGATGCTTTGTTTACATAGAGGTACCAGCAGATACTGACAGGTCAGGTGCCCAATCGGCTGGCCCGGAGAGAAGGCAAGCAACATGACCGGCCGAACAGGTGGGAGGCGGATTACCACTGCATCAGGTTAGGTAGCTGCAGGGTGAATGGTTCCGTGATGTGAAAGTTACGGATTAGATATGAAAGAGAATTAAATAAAGGGCCGCAGCGAGAATAAGGAAGGTATATTTACTTCGTCTCGTTTTAGAGGATTATTATAGGCAAAAAAGGGGTGGTTTTATCGATTCGTAGTTCATGCAGAGGGGATGTTTTTTTTATAAGGCAGGTGTATTAATATTACCCGGCAGTCGGCTTTCTTATAACATCCTCCCTTCTCCTTATTTAGGCCAGCAATGCATTTTATTCCCAGGGGGGTTGGCTTGGAATAGGGCGAGGGGCAGGGCTGGGCATATTAGGGTGTGAGCCTGATATTAGGGCAAGGTTTAGGCGGCATGGTTTAGGTTGACATATTAGGGTAAAAGTTTAGGCTGGATATTAGGTAAAGTTTTAGGATGGATATTAGGAGAGGGGAGTCGGCCTATTAGGGCGCGAGGGTGAGGCTGGTATTAGGGCACGGGTTTTTAGGGATCGCATATTAGGTAAAGTTAGGGCTTGGCATATAGGGCTTAAGGGTTGAGTCGTGGCATATTAGGGCAAGGTTAGGCTGGCTGCATATATAGGTGCAAAGTTTCGGTGGGCATATTAGGGCAAAGTTTTTTAGTATGGACCATTATTAGGGTGCGGCTGGCATATTGGGGGTCGGTTAAAAGTTGAAGGGCTGGATATTTAGGGTTAAGGTTAGGCTGGCATATTAGGGTGAGGCTGGCATATTAGGGTAAGTTTAGGTTAGCATCATTAGGGGTAAAGTTTTAGGGCTGCATAGACCGGGCGGTTCAAGTTAGGTCGGGAAGGAATATGAACACGGACTACACCTGTTAAGGTGTGGAGGCTTGTCTTATATAGGGCGTAGTGGACTGTAAGTTAGGGTAAACCGGTCCTAGCGGTCGGACAGTATTAGAGTTCGGCCTAGTGTAAGGGGAGGGATGACATTATAGGGTAAATGTTTTTAGGATGGCATTTATAAGGGTTTAGATAAGCCTTTTATTTATTCTGCTGCAGGTTTTAAAACAAGCCCTTTTCCACGCTCGTGGGTAAATCCAGTGTCTCTTACCCTTTTTTTTTTTAATGCTAATTTTTCTGCGTACTGTGCATCTGGAGGAGCTGTATGGACATCATAGTTTTGTTAAGTACTGAATTTAAAAAAACCATGTGTGAAATAACCGGAATGCACAGCCCGAGGAGCGCAGGTTGGACATGTGGAATTCATTTATTTTATATTTGTAGAGCGTGTTGAAAGATTGTGTTAAAAAGGGTGAACAAACTTTTTATGCGAGCCCCCTTTTCATCAATGAAATTTCTCGGGCCCACTTGCCTGATGTAATCAAAATACATGACGTCAGCACATGTGAGATTGGTTCAGCCAATGAGGGCGAAAACCAAGCTTTGTGACGGCGTCGCCACGCGTTTTACAATATGCCTGCAGCCAGTTCCACAAATCGCTTGGCTGCAGGGTGCGGCGCAGGCAGGGAACTAGTATCTGGACCCAATGGTGATTTGGTTGTTCTTGCTGGAACTTGGTATATGTATTTTTTTCGTGGTGCAACAAAGGGCAATCACATCGTGAGGGGGAATTCATCCAACCTTTGATACCTCCATCCCTCTCCACCATACTTCCCTCCATTTTTTCCTTCTCTTCATTTGCTTCCACTTGGTCATCCACTCCTAACACTACCAGTCATTAAATTATTTCCGTTTAAAATGTTGCCAAAGGGATCACGGGATAACCATTTAAACCAAAAAATCACTAAAGGGAGCCAGGTACGACATGGTATCATCTGGCCTAATCAATAATCAAAAGTTGCCCCCCCCTGACCCAAAAAGATAAAAACCCTCAAGCACCCCCCAAACAATTCATACCTCCTTCCCAAGCCCCTCAAGTCTGCACTCTCGCCTGACCTTCTCCCTCAGAGTTTTGAGCTGGGGGGAGGGGGGGGGTCTCGGTTTATAGACCTCATTTCCTGGTCCTGATGGAGATCCCCTGGGGATAGGTGATCATAAGGCAGGGGCCATGGATCTGGCTCTTCCAGGTGATGGAAGGCCGGCTACAGTGGGAGGTGCCAGCACATTGGTCTGAAAGGGGAACCAACCTATCCCTTTCCCGCCGCAGAGGAAAATCTTCCCTTTCCCCCAAAGCAGCAGAAGACACAAGCAAAAACCAAAGCATGCAGCTGCAGCTGGGGAATCAATCAATGCACTGCCAGCCAAGACCTGCAGCGGAGAAGGTTGATGTCACCGCCGTGGGGCGTGATCACTCGCCTGGCAATTTGGAGCCATTCTCTTCAAACCGCCCGTTACTTCACGACGGCCCCGCGCGCCCATGCACTGGTCGGCCGGCCCGTAGGGGTTGACTAGACTTTCAACAAGGAAAACAAAAAACACGGACACAGCAGAGAAAAAGGGAGGGAATGAAAAACACAAATTAAGACCAGCACGGAAATAGAGAAAGGGAGGGTAGAGTTGGGTAAGAGCGTGCAAAATGTAACAGTAATGTCTGCGGATAGTGGATGGAACGCTATCTAGATCAGAGAGATCCTGAGACTCGCTCGAGCTCTCGATCTAGATCTATATCGAGATGAGCGCCTAGAGAGGATATAATTAGAGAGATATCGCTCTCTCTCTCGTCTTCTCTCTCTCTCTCTCCACATCAGGGGGACTCTCCCCTCTTCCACAGTCACATCTACCCCCAGTCTCCTGCAAGTGTTTCTCAATACTTCTCAAGTGTCTCTCTATCACCTCCCTTCATGGTCTCTACATCATCACATCTAGTGTCTATCCATCTCCTAGTGTGTGGTCTATCTCTTTATCAATACCACGTAGTGTCTCTCATTCCCCACAGTATCCTCCCAAATCAGCATTGTTCTCTTTACCTCCCCCCGTAGTGTTCTATCACCTAAAGCCATTGTCTTCTATCTCTACCTCCCACAACTCTTATATTCAAGCCCTTGTGTCTATCTTTCACTCAAACATTGTGTGGGCTCTCTCGGCCTCTCTGTGATATATTCCTATATTCTGTGGTCTCTATAGTGTGTATATCCACTAGGGGTGTCTAGCTCGGTGTCTATCTAGTGGTCTTCGGTCTCTACTCGTGTGGGTCTCTATGTGTTCATCTCGTTGTGCTGTTATCTGGCTCTATCTCGTATGTCTATCGTTTATCGATGTTGGGTAGTCTATTTCAGTCGGTGTTCTCTTTCTATTGTGGGTGTATATATTTCTAGGGCTTGTGTTGGATCTTCTTTAAGTGTGATGTCTTATCCATTTCTAGGGTTGTGTTGGTCTATCTGTTCGTGTGTTGTCACATATTTCTCGTGTGTGGTATCTATTTCTTGTGCGTTGGGATATTTATTGTGTTGTTATATATGATATCGTGTGTGTCCTATATGTGTGTGTGTATCTAGTGTGTGTTATATGGCTGTGTGTATCTACTATCGTGGTGTGTCTATCTATCGTGGGTAGTGGTATATATCGTGTGTGATGTATCGTGTGTGTGTGTGTTTCTATATATCGTGTGTGTTACTATCTACGTGTGTGTGTGGTCTATATCTCGGGGTGTTCGTGTGTCGCTCTCCGCGCGCTGATTCTTAGTGTTTTCTATCTCGCTATCTCTACTCTATTCTGCTCAGAGTTGTGTGTCTCTCTCTTTCCTCTGTTTTTTTTTGTCTATCTCGTGTGGTTTTCTCTATCAACAACCTCCCACATATCAATGTCTTCCCTCATCACATTCCTATTGACCCAAATTAATGATCCTACCCATGTCTCTCTATTGACACCCCATGGCCCTCCCCATGTTCATCTCTTGACCCACCAGCCTCCCAATGTCTCTCTTGGACCCCCATGACCTCCCCATGTCTCTATTTGGGACCCCATGCCATCCCAAGTCTTCTTTGAACCCCCTCCCACCTCTCCAATGTCTTCTCTTGACACCCCCTCCCACCCTTCCATGTCGTCTCTGGACCCCACCCCCACTCTCAATGGTCTCTCTTTGACCCCCCACTCTCCTGTCTCTCTTTGACCCCCCCCCTATCCAGTCTCTGTCTTTGATCCTCTCTCCATGACACACACTCACTAACCAAACACTCACCTTATCACCCTGCGTTTCAGCGAGGCAAAAGCCTGTTGCCTGGCATGAGCTTGTGAACAGCGCCACCCTAATGGCGGTGGAAGGAGCAATTGAGCTCTAAAAGACTGCGTTTTTCTCTGCTTTCTGGGCAAAATCCCCCCCCCCCCCCGCCACCTGCGCCCCCCACTCCCCCTTAAACAATCCTGCGCGGCCCCCAGTTCTGCGCACCACGTGTTAAATCTCAAAATACTTAATTATCTGGCATTTTTTTTCTTTACCAAAATTTGCTTTATTATGACTCCTGATCATCAACATACGCCAAGCTGTGAAATGAAAATTCTTCAGTACCTTATTTTATCTTTTCTGGAACAACAGGAAAATCATTAAATTGTGGATGTTCTAAAAAAACATCTCAAAAACTCTCATTTTTAAAAGACAGGAAACTCCCCTCCCTCCCTCCGATACCGATAGGAATTTAAACTGTTACTAATGTTAGTATCCTGCTCCCTGAGCATGTTATGCTCTGTTTTGTAACTATTTGGTTTTTTTCTTTAGTGTTAAAAAAAAAACAAGGTTTCTTCTAATCTTAGATTCTGAAGTTTATTCATGTATAATTTTAGACGGCAACTGGACTTGGATAGGAGCTCCATTTGAACTTCCTTCATATTTCAACGCGCCTATTTCCCCGAACAAGCGCTAAATCAGATTAAAAAAATTAAAAACGGAGTGGAAAGAAATCTAAAACTAAACGGAACTAAATGGTACGTGGACTATGTCATAGCTTCTTTTTATTTATGAAGTGCCAGTTTATGAATAGCGCGCCTTCACCGCAGTTAAGACAACGCTAATATAATAATAATATAACCACACAAAAGATAACAAATAGGAAAAGGAAAAGCCCCTGCCCAACAGAGCCTTGCCATCGAAAATGGTGAGTAGGAACATACAGAGGACAGTAGGAGGGGGTGTATGGTAATGTTGAGTATGCAAGGGGCCAAAGGTCGATGTATTGAGGCGCTTATAGTATCCGGCACGGGAGTACCCACGGCTGCACCAAACAAAAATGGTGCTCAAATGTGCAACGTGCTTCAAACAGCAGCAACCCCCCACAGGAACAAACCAATTATTTTTTAAACTGTGGGAAAACGGGAAACGTGGTGTAGACGAAGGGAGCAAATGGTTGCTCGGGGTCAGCTTTACTCTAGTTAATTCTGGAAGATGGGATGTCACACAGCCTTTTAATTGGGTATTCTACGGTTGTTTGTTTTTTTAATAAGCAAAAAAAAATAAAATGGGGGACAGCATGAATTGTGCTTTAAAAATTATGAAAAATTCTGAAGAACAGTATGGAAAATAGGCACATTGCTTGCACTTTCTGCAGATCTAGTAACAAGATGCCAAGTGTGATGGGGTTAGCAGGGCCAGTTCAAGTTATATCATTTCTGTGTACATTTCCATCTAATACCAGCTACAGTAGTTACACACTAGGTTCTTTTTTTTTTTTTTTAATTTCCGAACCACTTTTGTAATGTATATAAATAAAGACATCTTCAGAATAAGTATATCAATCTCAGGTGTTGTTTTTTTTTTTAAACGTAAAGTAATGGGTTCCAATGACTTTTATACACCAAAGGTTTGTGATAGTGATACAAACCATAGTTTACATCGGCGGGAAAACAGGCCCACCGGGGTCCTCAGGGCTGAAAACCATAATTTTTTCAGCTCCAGCCCCCCCCCCACCCCCCTGCACTCACTCATGGTTTGTGTCAGGGATAGTTACTTGATGTTTCTGAACACCAGAGAATTGAAAACGGCCACAGAGCCTTCGGGATCCTGCGTTGCGAATAGTAAGTTGCAACTTCATTAGTTATGGGCTTGTCCCCTTGGACGCCATTATATCCACTGGAAGAGTCCAAAAAATAACACCAGTAACTCAACCGGAAATATCTAGGGGAAACTGGGGGTCCACAGAGCTGTAAATTAATGTAGTTTAGCTGTGGGGGATCCAAATTACTGTTAAAAAAAAAATTATAGGGGGGCATTGATTGGTTTACAGTAGTAACTTGGTATAGCAAGATGCAGGAGAGCCACCGGATAAGACGAAGCATTAGGAACGAGGGACACTGGCGGGAACCGGCGCCGTGGGCTCTTCACATTGGACCCCAACCCAATGCACTGCCACTCAAAGTATCCAGGAATTGCCGCCAAAAATGCACCCCATTTTCTGAGGGCTCAAAGGAGGGCTACACATGTGGCTTTTGAAGTAGGTATGTATATCCTTGTTGAATTAGGGGACAGTGAGTCCCAACACTGAAGTTCTCTCGCAAACCTAAGGTCCGTGAGGCGTCTCCAAGGAGTTTGGCAAAAAAATTGTACATGGTGGACCTGGCGTTCAACGTGGGTTTTGAGTCAGCCGTGTAGGGGAAGAGCACTTGGGAGCAAAGCTAACAATGGGTACCGGGACCCAATCTACTCCCTTTTGCACCGCGGATGTTGCAACCGTCGGCTTCTCACAAACAGCAAAACATTGAAATCAGGAGGATCACGGAGAAGCATACTGAACGTGTGTTTTAATTAAATGTTAATAGTGCGGGCCCGTTTCTGCCCTTTGGTTTTTCTTGTCTGGAGCTACTGTTAAGGGGAGCTTCTCTTGATCCTTTAAGGGGTGGGTGTGGAAGTCCCTTTGCAGACACGGCAGCCAAGCGAGGGCTAACATTTACACACTGCAGTGTATTTTCAAGGGGACCGCACACAGCGCGGAGTTGCCGCTTTCTGCACAGTTAAACATATTAACACACTACTGAATTCAACAGCAACGTTAGAAACTATACCACAGTATTGGGACCTGCTAAAAAAGTCCCAGTTTAGCGAATTTATATAGAACAAAACTTATTACAGAGAAGATGCAGAGGAATAGGTTTTTGCCATACTTTTAGACGTGCAGCAGATTATAAAGTTTTATTAGCGTTATTACATTGCAAGGAGATTAAAACAATCCATCATTCAGGGGCTTCACAACAAAGACTCACTTTCATCAAAAAAGATTATTCTGGGTGGACCATGTCTTAAAGCAGCAATCACGCCCTACTTTTTTTTCTTAAACTTCAATTTGGTGTACATTCAATGGACGTTGGCAGGCGCGTGGGTATGGGTTGCAGCAAGGAGAGTGGGGGCCTAACATCGCGACCCCTTACCACGGTGGCAGGCAGGGGATAGCCAGTCATACTCTATCTTTTCTCTCACTACGCTTCCCGTACTCACATCTTAATACAGGGCGGGGGGGGGGGGGGGGGACGGGTGGGGCGCGGGGAGGGGCTTCCGAGCTGCACTGTCCGAATATTTTTAGTTCTAGGGGCCCAAGATTTACCAAGTTTGCGGGTACCAATTTAGTTGCCCGTGTTCTTCTTTCCCTTTGAAGGCTATCAAAGGGGCCTCAAAATCTGCCCGTCCCACAGGCCCATAGAAAGTTGCAACTATAATCGGGGAATAGATGGCTGGCGGTTTATTGGACAACCATTTTATGTACTTGAAGTTAAAAAACTCGAACTTTCCCAAACCGTAATTATCTTTGGGAACCAGGGCGGGGTGGCCTGTTTTCAGTTAAAAAACAAAATTGGTTGTGTGGCGAGAACGCGCATTTTAAAGTGAAACGGGGTCTTGTGTTTTGTCACTCAAATTGTAATTATACTCTCAAAAGTCTTTCATTCAATTAAAAACACCATAAACAAAATACAATTTCAGTGGATTAAAAAGACAAATAATTTTTTAACATTAGAATAGGTGTTAATCGGCAACCCCGTTTTTTTTTATTTATGTATTTTTAAATATATGTAGGACTCTACAAAATTAGCAAGGTTTTAGAAGTCATGCCATTTTTGTATTTTCTACTAAAGCGTACATAAGTTGATCCTCTTAAACAAGATAATTCTGCCTTAATACTATTTTCACGTATACTGTACAAACTAAATGAAAATAAGTGATTTCCTTACTTTACAGATACTGGTGGGGGGGGGATGGTGGCTGGTATGGTGGCAGTTGGGCGGGGATGTGGGGGCAGGGCTGTGGGGGTGGGTTGTCTGGCACGGCTGTGGGTGGGTGTCTGGCTGGGCAAGTGGGGCGGTGTGTATCCACTGTTGTGAAACAGAAAACTGTATTTGTGATGGGTGATGTTTTTAATTAAAAATCAAAAAACAATTCTGGGGCAAAAAACACAAAGGAAAAAGTTTGAACTGGTACAACGCCAGCGTGCGCCGCCACCACCATTGTTGTACATTATGTGCAATTCTAGATGATATAGTAACTGTGACATTCCTGTGAGTGTAAGTAAATATTTAGGGCGTGCTTGTGCCCGTCTGCATGTGTGCAGCGATCTGCGCAGTGGCGCGGGCTGGGGCAGAGACCTATTCCACATGCGCGCTGAGCTGCCCAGCACTGACGCCTCATCTGCCAGACTAGCAGTAGGGACATATCACTTCCAATGACGTGCATTCCGTCAATTGGAAGGTGCATTGTACTACCCAGGAACATTTTCATTTGGTTAGGTGGGCCTGCATAGAAGTTCACGTCGAAAAATAGCTCAGAACAACACACAGGGTCGAATGATCAAACTAATATTAAAATTCAGGAAGGGCAAATCATTCCATGGGAGGGGCAAACCCTAATTATTTTTTAGAACAAATACTGATCTGACCTACCAAGAGCGCTGCAGGGGATCAGAATTTGACCAATGTGGCGGGTCGTTACATCTCGCATTTACAGTCGTCAACAACCGTGCTTGAAGCCTGTACAGTAAAAGAGTTAAAATTGATGCCTTTTATTGCAGTACAATATAAAGATTTCCAGGACCACTAAAGTGCAAACAAAGCCCTGAGAAGTGGTATGAATTGGTCCTCAAACGTTCCGTTGTTGCTCTTCTATGTGACACTAAATAGACCATTACAAGGTGATATTTACACACTTACATAGGTTACATAGACCATAGTACGGGAAGTTGGAAAACAAAAATTTACATAATTCCACGGAGTTCAACCCTTGTTTGTAACTTCTAATAGCAGAGATATTATTCATATATTGTTATTTATTATTTAATCCAGAGGAAGTGTACCAGTACTATAAAACACACCAGTAAAGTTTTTAATTGTATTTCTATACGATTTGACAAGCTGTTTTCAACACGAAACTCCAGATTGACTCAATATGGGATTTCTGGCCGAAAACAGCATTAACGGGGCCCGATTTGGGTAATATTTGGACTATGTCCCTAAGGAAAAAAATCTTCTGAGTCTTGCGTAGGTAAATGGATATAGATTTCTCCCTAGATTGACATTCTTCCTTATTGTGTTTTGGCGTTATACTTTCTAAAAAATATCTAAAACTTTTCTGAAAGATACCAGATCCTAGTGTATATGCATCACACCCTCCATCTATGACCCTGCATACTATTATACTCGTTCTAGGATGAAAAGTTGTCTTGGCAGTTTCTATATTGGTAAATGGGCAATCATATCCCCTCTTAGACATGTGCTTTTCTAACTGTAAACAATCCTAATTTGGATGCATTTCTTAAACAGATCCTTACATCCCGCTTTATTAATGTGGTGGCTCTTCTAGACATTTCTTCCGAAATGTATAGATAATTGGTTTCTGGAGAAGTGCCCAACAACTGTACCTCATTCATTGGTCTTGTGGGGGAATAGTGGAACATTGTTGATTATGTCAGAATAGAGGACGGCCATTTGGTTTGTTAGCCAATGTTTGAACTTGTGTCAGTTTCAAGCGGTCCGGTGCCAATCAAGTGTTTGAGGGTCTAGGTGGGGAACCCATTTTTTCCGTTACAGTGAGCCCGCGAGAAACAAGTCTTGAAACCCCTTAGGATTTTCAGATATTTCAAACCTAAAAGTTATTAGATCTTAATCATTTCCTAATTAACGTAAAGATAACTGAGAACAAAACACGAAATGGGACTCAAAACATGATTAAGCTGTTCAAAATTTATTTGATAGCAACCAAATTGAGTCAACATTTAAAATATATACTGATATGTGAAAACCTGTAGATAGATTCGTTCTGGTGGCACCCCTTGAGCAAAGATTCAAACTAAGTGTTTTCCGAACTGCTGGTCAGTCACTCACGAAGTTTTGAGGACTTTTGGCCAATTCCTCCTTACAGAAAACTGATTCAGGCTCAAGATCCCATGTCGTTTCAAATTCAGCTCATGGGAAGGCTTGGTCCGGAACCCCATTCTTCTCTAGAATCTTTTGATACAGTGCAGATTTAATGGTCTGGGTCACATGATGGCAAAGCCCGGGGCGGTACTGAGGAAGAGCAAAAGCAGGCCCCTAAACGCATTCACCACTCCCACCACAATACTTGGACCTTGAGATCCTCATGTTCTTCAATTGAACGCAGTGTTTGGTTTTCCTTCAAATCTGTGTTTTCATTGAGGCTAAAAGATTCTCCCTTTGACACGTCTGGTCAGAGAAACAGGTACCAGAAGGACTTGTGGATAATCTATGTGCTTTTGGCGAGATTTCCACATTGGACGGAATTATTTTCAGAGGGGGCATTGGTTTCCTCCTGGGTATATCCTTCCATGAACAACAATTCGTGTTGACTCTTTTTCTGACCTAGTTGAGTCATGAACACTAACATTGTCCAGACAAGAGTTAGCCTGCGGATTCAGGGATAGTTACGCTGATTTTGTGAATTTGCATGGATGAATTCCAACGGTTCTTATTGGAGAGAATTGGATAGGAAGGACACATTCATGGGTTAGAGTGACAGTGGGTCGTGAACTTTCTCCATTTGTTAGACGGTCTGACCAGAGGATTGGTTTAGTCCCAAATAAAGCTTCGAAAATCGTTGTGTAACACTCTCAAAGGAAGATGAGCATCAATATCTGCTTTTCGTTGAGGTCAATCAGAGATTTATTGAATCATGGCCATGACGTTGTGTTCACAACAACCTGTTATGGTGAAGACTCAAATCACCACGGTTCTTATCTTATGTAGAGTGGGGCCTCCCCAAACCCACGCTGAAAGGGGGGGGGGGGGGATCTACCTTAATTATTTAACACACCAATTAATTCCCCTTTTAATTTAGCTGATATAAAAACCAGGCGGTTTGCTTATTTTTTGATCTCTTTAATTTACTCATTTGTTTGTCTAATTAAAACATTAAGTTTGTTTTCAAAAAAGACATGGAAATTGGTAATAGAAACCCTCTTGGACATTGTAAAGAAAAGACCTTGTTTTGTGAATGATCAAGAAGGTCTATCATGGGAAAAACGATGGAATTTCATAATGATTCATTGGCAGTTTTCACAAACTTTTTCTCAGCACTGTAGTGTGGGTTTAAAAGGCTTAGTTGTTTGGGGAAAGGGATTATAGGGGTGTTTACGGCTTTAACGTTCAAAATAAACCAGAAAAATAGTTTACTTTTTGTGATTACAAGTTTATTCTGATTCACTGGCTGATAAGGTCACGTTTAAGGTTTCTCTCCACCCCCCCACTCCCAAGCATTATCAGGTTTTGTTTACAGGAATTGTAGGGAAGAGAATACAGAAGAAAGGAAAAAGGGAGGGGAGAGGAAGAAGAACACGAGTTATGGTGTATATCATCACTTTTTTGTTAGGTAGGAAATATAAACCATCAACTGAACCCCACACACACGCAGCGATACTAGGGGAAAAAGGGGAGCAAAAATGGGGAGGGGGGGACAAAACCACACACCAGCAGTTGGAGGATACTGAGTCGTTATAAGCACACCTGATTGACAGAACGTTAAAATACCGAAATTGGCTGTAAAGAGGGGACGACAGGAGCATTTTTAGATAGCTGTCAGAATCGCAAGAAATAACCCATAGTTCTCTAAATAAATAGATGGGTAGATGAACTGCCCCTCAAGTCCAAGGACCATCCTGGACTTACAGCCCAGTGTGTTTGTGTTGGTTTTTGGTGTGTCTTTGTTTGTCAATGGCCTTTCATCTATCATACAAGCTTATCATTGAGGAAGGTGGTCACGGTTTTTACCCTGGAGGGAAGGTGGAACGGAAGACGCAAAAAGTGAAGGGGACTCAACTGATGAACCTGAGCAAAACGCACCCTTAACATGAGCCACTAGCAATAATTGCGAAAGGAATTATGGGAATGGAACCCTTGAGCGATAAGAACTCCCTCCCCAACTAGGACCAGGCCGCTCTCCCTTAAATATGAAAAAGCAGAACAGTATCATGAATAACATGGGACGAAAATGTGGAGGTGCCTGACAGAGCGGTACGGGTAACTTGGACAGAGCCAAGAGAGGTCGGGGATGATACGTCATGTTAGGAGAATTAGCAATACGTGTCTAAAAGGGACAAATAAAAGAACAAATGTGTAATGCATAGATTGAAGCCATTAGACGGCAGGGTATGGGGAAGGAGGAGGAGCCTATTGCGTCTCGGCAATTAAAGGAGGGAGCAGTAAACTGGACTGACAAGGGCAATTCATTTCTTTCTATATCCACCACCAGGGACACTACGCATTCCCTTTTCTTAAATTGCACTAGCTGGGACGCCTGACGATGGGAAGCCTTTGGTTGTACTTTTTTGTAGTACCCCAAAACAAAAAGGAGCACTAACGTCAAAAAACACAGTTTATGGTGCCAACTGGGTGCCTAAACAACACTGCAAATATCAGGTTAATATATGACAAAAATGGGGGAAAACATCCAGCACTCACATGGGATTGCTTGGAGGTTGGGTTTACAGGTAAAAAGTTAATCTGACAAATTGTGTTGCGGTTTGTACCAAACCAGGGAACCTTGGGTTAAGAGAGAACAACAAAAACAAACTAGCCTGTACAGTACAGTGACGACAACCTCAATAGCACCTGTGGACACCATGATTTCGCCGTAGGTGGGAACCAAAAAACAGAGGAAAATACTAAAGCCCCCAAAAATTAATCGTTAACGGTAAGGAAAAGCCACAACCACCACCAAAACCAAGCCCACCACACAAAAACTACAAAACTAACCCACCACAAAATGGAGGAGGAACCGCCGGAAGCTAACCCAGGAATGGTCAAGACATCGTGGCCTCGGGAGGGGGTTATTACAGGGGCAAGGCTCAACGTAATATGTTGGGGGGGGGGTTTAGGTGAAACAATCATGGGAGTATTAACTTTAGTTTCAACATAAGAAAACCACTGATAATGCGTATAAAAGCAAGGCAAATATTACAGTAAAAACAACTAAAACAGCAGTTGCTTAGGTCTGGAGGGCGGGTGCAAAAGGGAAAAAGTAACAAAATAATTATGAACCTCTTTATTAAACGGTGAGGTTATCGTTACAACTCTCAGATTCAGTGGAGTAATATAGGACGATGACAGTAAACACTGAACATAAGAGCTTTAAACAAAAAAAAAATAGAAGAGGAAATGTGGATTAAATAGTTTACTAGCATAGGAAAAAATTAGGCTCAGAAAAGAAACCATGTTATGGATGGCCCAAAACAGGATTACAATTGTTTCCATTGATCGCAATCTTCGGTAGTAGATCAAGTGGGTAAGCAGGTTACCACCATTACAAAAGATATTGAACTACTATTGAATCTCCACACATCTAAACCTTGAGTGACACCAAAAACCTTACTGTTTTTTAAACACAATTACAATGGCAAATAACAAAACAGGCGGCTGACTGACTACAAAGAACATGGAGTGGCATCGATTATTGACAGAGTCACAAGGACCCCCGACCCTCACAACGGCAACCAGGAGGACACTTTAATAAAAACCAATAGGGTCCAAAGCGTTAGTTGCCTCTTCAGGACAGTGAGGACAGACCTCAGCCGACCCCAAGAAGAGGGGGAAAAGCTGAATCCTCGCATCTGACATCCCAAAACTTTTCCAGGAGTTTTAACACACAAGTTCCCCCATTACCTCCTAACATGACCACTCAAAAAGAACAATGACACAGGGTAACCACACGAGGGCCAAAGGGGCCCAAGGGAGCGCGTTACAAGCATCCCAAACCCTAATCAATACAAGAAACGGTAAGTAGGTTAAGGATTTAAACCTTTCTGACATTTCACTACCAACAGATAAAACTAAGGTCACATTAAACAATGGCATATCATATCTATACGGAACCTAATCTTTTTTTTGTTTTCTTGAAAAAAGGTTCATGTGTAGGACCCAAAAACGTTTCGATTGTTCAAATAATTGCTCCCCTTCGCCAATACACAGTAAATGGTGATTTTTCTCAATTCAGCCCTTGTAGTTTGACGAAAGGGTGGGATGGACGGGCCATCCAGGTTAGTTAGTATAACCAAAGCAGTGGGGTTGTAATGTGGTCTTTTTGCCCTTCTGACAATGAAATTGACGATGTTAGTTTTTTCACAAATAGTAATACTGAGTCTTGATTTGGGATATGAGGGGAGGCGTTCATTTTGACGGGTCTGAATTCCGCGCAATCCAGGACCGATGGAGTATAATCCACAATGATTCAAACTCATAAGTTTGGTCACTTGACTCGTTATAATCTACTAATTGTTTTGATTAGCTTTGACAGCCCAGAATTTCTCGAACAAACAGACTTCAGGTCCAAACGAAAAAACGTAAATTGATACGAGATTGAATTTGATTTTCTTTGTGGGGTACAATTCAGGGCTGAGAGCGTCTAATTTGGAATTATTCAATTTTATGACCGGGCTAGAGCTTCCGAATCGGGTATGAAGAATAACCGGATCCTAGTCCATAATCAAAAGGACACCAAAGGACAGAATACACGAGGCTTCAGTGTAACCGCAGCCGCCGGTGGGAGTCGCAAGTAACAGAAGAACTAAGACAGAAGGCCAGGTCAGGCACAAACACAGGCTGTGGCAAAAACCACAGTTACTAGAAGTCGATGACCTAGCAACTTCCTGGTGGGCGGGGCAGGAGTTTTAAGTAGAAACAGACACACAATGAGAGAGAGGCTGCACAGGAGGAGCCTGAAGCAGGCTGCAGTTCAATAGCAGATAGCAGTGATTCTGATTGCAGTACAAGGGAAGTTTCCTACCAAGCTGCAAGGTTCTGTAAAGGACAAGGTTTCAGCAAAACCCAGGAGCGGATTCCTTACAGTACCAAACATATGTGCACCAACAGGCCTAGTAGTTCTTAGTGACTTCGCAGTCACCCACGACCTCCGTAGGAGTACGGGACATTGGGTGGGGATTACCGGACACTGGGTGGGAACACCAGACATTGGGCTAAGGTGATACGGATAGAGCATAAGGTTATGATGTTGTGTACTGTTTTATTTGTGTGTTAGTAAAGTGTTAGTATTATATCTATGTGTGTTGTATTTCTTACCCAGGGCTATCTTACATAACGGGGATCCTGGGTAAGTGGAGGCGCTGCACCAGGTAAATGGGTAAGGGTTTTCCCAGGCTCCCAGCTAGCGGAGGCTCAGATCTCCTGGAGCCACAGGTGTTATACAGCTACCAGTAGTCCCTTAGGAAAGGCGTTCAGAAAAAGGGCTACATATATAAGAAATTGGTTATGAAGGGAGTAGAAATACAAGTTTACCCTAGGGAAATTATTGACTCTGTGATAGAAGGATAGATAAAGTATTATCCTGCAACTAGACCAGGTTATGTTATTTGGGAAAGTGGTTCCAGTGCTTGAAGGTAGAGTTGAGGGTTGGGATTTGTTGGGACTTGGTGTTTAGATTATTTCGCTGGGAGCGAAGCTAGTGGATGTTTTTGTATGTGTGTCTGTCCTACTCATTACTCTCTGTGTTATGAACAGCAAAACTTTGGTCCAGAAGTGCGTTGCAACCCCCCCACCGATGCTATGTCTCTTTTTGGTGATGAAGATGTCAGCAGTCCCCCAGAAGAAGAGACCGAAAAAAAGAAATCAACTGGGCCGATACAATGGCCAGAAAGGAATCAAGTAATGCACTATGGGACTATTTTTTTTTGGTCCGGCAGGACTATGATATGGTTAACTGTTCTTTAAAAAGACTGTCTCTAAAGGATAAGAGGGGGCTGAGAAGATTGGATATGAGGAAGGTGGGGAGGTCACCCAAGGGCGTGTGTCAACCACAAGGAAAGGATCACAAGTCAACCATTTTGACTATGGCAGCCATTTTGTCTGTTCCGATATTCTGAGTAAATGTAGTATGTAAGATGTATGTGTTGGGCAGTCGCTCCTAGGAAATATTAACCCACACCAACTTATGTTTAGAAATAGAATTTAAATAATGTTCATCATACCTAAGCAAAGAATACGAAATTGAAAGGCATTAATTATTAAAAATAGCTCAGTTAAGAGAATAGCGGGAGGTCTAATACCCTTTTAGGAATATATGATTTATATGCAAAATGAGATTTTTAGTAGTCAATATAAATGCCGTTTTTCATGATACTAAAATACGCTATTTTTAAGGCTCAGCAATAGATAAGAACAGTAGTTTTGTAAAATTGTATGGCATAGGGTTATCTGATGGCAGCACAAGGAGGGGTTTGTAAATTAGTGGGTAAAGAATGCCGTTCTTATATTGACACCCAATTAAAAAAAGTATACACCATGATATGGATACTCTAGCAGAAATTTAATCTAGAATGCGAGAGGAAACAAAAGAGTTTGATTTTACATTTGGCCTTGAAAATTGG
>WSYH01001654.1:81096-110409 GCA_036426205.1 Ascaphus truei
TTCTGCTTCTAGCTCGACCATTATGTATATGCCTCCCACAAAGAGAGTGAGAAATACCAATATTCTTGGTACTCGTCAACCACCCATATGTTCATCTCTGAGATACCTAAAAGAGATAGGTTTCTACAGGCACATGGTCTCTTGGAGGTTTCTCCCTTGGAGTTTTTCCTCTCCTGAGTGGTTTGCAGAAGAATAAATGGGATTGGTCAATTGGTTTGTTCTTTCAGATCAAAAGGAGGGGATGTAAGGTTAAAACTGTCTTCTGACAGCTCTGGAATTGATAAGGTTAAACAGAATACGCTGGCCTTGCTATTTTCACGGGAGGCTATTGTAAATAGCTTTTAGACCAACTGTTTCAAATGCCTGTCATGTTTTGTTAACACATACTACAGAGTAATACAAGGCTTAGCCTTATATAATTCTACCATTGTTAATATGCCGCTGCTCAGCAGTTAAATTTTTTAAGCTCTACAGAAAAGCATTATGTAGAGTTACCAACATGTCATTTTCGATTGTACCCATCTTTGTAAACAGATGACAGCTGTATTTTTGTCCCTGCCTTTGTATACAACTGCTGTGAACCATTAATTTAGTTGTGGGAATCAACTACGGCAGCCCCTTTAATTCTTCAGCTCCGAGCTCGTAGCTATACGATTTGCAAGTCCTCCCATAATCCGTTTCGTTATCTGTGCTCCCGGGAGAAGTGTTTTGCTTGCCCTAGAAAAGGACCGGATCTGTAGAGATCTAACACACATGCAGAACGTATAGTTGTTCTGGTTCAGCATACGCAAGCACCGGTGCTTCCGGCACCGGCTCGGACGTCCACTTATCGCCAAACGGTTGACGGTCCGACGTCGCCTTCCTTCCTGTATCTTCGGGATATATCTTCAAAAGATTGTTCAGGGGTTTAGCTCTACTGGAGTACCCTTCCATAAAGCGACGGTAATACCCACAGGAGCCCAGGAATGATCGCAGTTCCGTGACATTCTCGGGACGAGGCCAGTTCGCTACCGCTTCTACTTTGGCCGGATCGGTGGCAATTCCTTGAGCAGACATGATGTGTCCCACGAAAGTCACCGAGGTGCGACAGAACCAACACTTATCTAGTGACAACTTCAACCTTTCTTTTCCAAGACGGTCTACTGTATCACCTTAAGCAGCCTCGCTTTGTGCTCCTCCAAGGTCTTCCCGAAGACAATGATGTCGTCCAGGTAGACTAGACACTCCCGAGGGTTCATGTCCCCGATAGTTTTCTCCATCAGTCACTGGAAGTTAGCAGGGGCCCCACATATACCTTGGGGAAGACGCGTAAATTGGTAGAAACCCAGGGGGCAGACGAAGGCTGTCTTTTCCTGGTCCTCTGCACTCATAGGGACCTGGTAGTACCCAGATCGTAAGTCGAGAACACTGAACCATTGGCTCCCGGTTAGAGCATTCAGAATCTCTTCAATGCGAAGAAGGTTGTATTGATCCGATACAGTACGATTATTCAGGGTTTGTTAATCGACACACAGTCTTACGGATCTGTTCTTCTTCCTTACCACCACTATGGGTGACGCATAAGGACTCCGAGACTCCGGTGTCTCTCTCCATTTCTTTCAGGACGTTCCTTACATTGTCCACATCCCTGGGGGCGATGCGACGAGAGCGTTCACGGAACGGAGTGGTGTCACTCAATCTAATGGTGTGTTGGGCGCTGCGACTGCAACCCACATCCATCTCACTTGTGGAAAACACCATCCTTTGTTCATTCAACTTGGCTGTCAGCCGATCCTTCCACTCAGTTGGCAGCGTCGAATCTCCGAAGTTGAAATCCAGATCGACTAACTGCTCATCCACTGCAGCGGCGTTCACCTGTGGTACTGTTTCCACAGGGCTGACCGGATATATGCGGCCCAAACTTCGTCCTGCATCAAGGTCCATCGGGAATGGGGAGATATTCTGAACATATACGTAGGTTCGTTGAGGAATTTTAGTCATCCACTCTCTCACTTCGGGTATTACCCTATAACCTCTCTGAACCTCTTCCTCAGGGGTACTCTCCAGAGAGAAAAGATGGTCGGTCTCATCTCGATCGGGATAACAGCACCAGACAGCCATACGTTGCACTCCCCCTGGTAAAATGGTCGTCAGTCCGCGATGACGATTGTAGAGGTCTCCGTAATGCTCTAAGCCATATACCCGGTTGCACTCCTCCCGTAGTACAGGGTCAATGTGTGGATTGGTAATTCGTTGGTCTCTTTCAGGTTTGCTCTGATTACAGATCGCACTATATCAGTATTTGTTCCCAAGATGATCAGGTACACACACTGTCCTTGAGGCTCAGGACATACCATTGCCTCCACGTGCATGGGATGCTTCTTGCCAGTGTTCAGTTGGAGTATCTTCAGTTGAACCCTCACAATCCCATTAATGGGGTAATCTTTGTTACTTAACACCCTCACCTTCATATGTTCCGCCGACCTCAGGGGACAGTGTTTGAGGTGTTGGTCATAGAATTGTCTGTATATTATAGTCACTTGGGATCCAGTGTCCAGTAGAGCAGAGGCATAGATCCCTTCTAGTACCACACGCACGATGGCATATCGGCCTACCTGACTGTAAGCATCCCCTGGTGGAGTTCCATCATTGGGGCTTAGGTCAGTAGGAGCTTCGGGAGGCTCAGGGTATCTTGGCTTCTGTGGTCTCTATCCGGCAGATCATGGACCTAGCCGAGCTTCCTTTACCTGGAGTTTTTTTTTCTTGGTTGACTCCTTCTGGGCACTCTCTGGAGAAATGGCCCTTCTGTCCACAGCCATAGCAGACAATATCCTTGGGATCAAACCGTCTTGGGTAAGTGGGGGATGATTTCCCTGACGTTCGGCCTTTCATTGAGGGCGACTTGGGTGGCTCCTCTTCTTCTTTGACAGGTTTTTTGACCCGGCGAGCGGAGGCTCCCTGAATGTCACTCGTAAGCTGCTCTTTGACCTTGGTGGACGTATGTAGTTTGGTATAGACTTCATGTCCCTTGACTAGCCCCAAAATGTCCATGAATGTAGGGGGAGGCACCTTCATTAGGGAGCACCTAATCATGATCACTATGTGATGCGTGGCAATGGCCCCTCGGAGGAACTGCTTGCACCGGTATTCATCCATATCTGAGGCTGGAATGAGGCCGCAAGTTCGCAATTTCCAAAGTACCAGCTGAATTTGTTGAAGGAAATCTGACAGGTCTTCTTTCTCTTTCTGACAAAAAGAAAAGAGGTTGGGGCGCTCCCTATTTATTTAGGCTTGTGATGCTGCCTGTGTAGTAATGTGTAACCAAAGGAAGGGTAGTGTATACTTGCCCTTGTTGTTTTCTGCAGCTGGACCAGTAGAGAAGATAAAGCCCGGAATCTTCTTATAGTTGCAGTGGAGATGGAGGGTTGGTCAGCGCACGGGATTTCGCTCAAAAATTGAGATAAGAAGATATGGAACACGGAATTAGTGTTTTAGGTAGCCAAACAGTACAATAGAGAGTAAAAAAGTTTTCCTTTAAAATAATTAATATTATTAAAAATATTTTAAAAATAAACAGAGAAAATTCTTAAATAAAATTCTTAAGTAAAATTGTGTGGTTTATTGAGCTATTTGTGGGCAGATGCAAAATATGTGCTATATGTGGGTGACTAGCGGGCTTCTGTATTGCAGTTAGGGGGGGCGATGCTGCAGCCTGCTGGGGGTAATGCACAGGAGGTGGCACAGTCCTGCAGGTAGGGGGGGCGCGATACTGCAGCCTGCAGGGGGTGATGCACAGGGGGTGGCCCGGTCCTGCAGGTAGGGGGGGGCGATGCTGCAGCCTGCAGTGGATGATGCACAGGGGGTGGCCCGGTCCTGCAGTTAGGGGGGGGAGCGATGCTGCAGCCTGCAGGGGGTGACGCACAGGGGGTGGCACAATCCTGCAGGTAGGGGGGGGCACTGCTGCAGTCTGCAGGGGGTGCCCGGCAGGCACCTGTCCCACGAGGCTGCTCCGGCACGCGCCGGGCCTCCCTCTCACGCCGGCGCTCCGGAAGCTTAGACCATTGCTGACTTCCGGCGCTGCCAATAGGGAAACCCGGCACTTTTTATTTTTTAGTTTAGTTTAACTGGTGCCCGGCCGTGCAGGGGGCCTGGCCGCCCGAGCGGCCTTCCTACTGTTAAATCTGCCAAGTTACAGGGCGGGGGCGGGGACGGGGGGGTGGGCCACTCCCCAGGTATAAAGATGTGACCCTGAGATAAGAGGTAACCCACTGAGCTAGCACTCTATGAGCAGGTCATGTATACAGCCGGTGGGATATAGGGTGTTACAATTGTTTAAAAGAAATAGCCAAGGGTCCATAGGAATCGTGAGGCCCAAAATCCTCTGCAGCCAATCGCTACTTTGCACCCACAGGGGCAGAACCAGAATTTTTAACAAGTCCGCTTGTTCTCCACATTGTTTTGGGCACTGTAGGAGGACATGTGCAGAGGTACACAATGGAGACTGTTTTTAGGGTGAAATTAAAATTAGGCTTTATTGCGCCTGTCGCTTTAACACAGCAAAACATATGAAAATAAGCCAAACAAAAAACCTATCTCTGCTTTGGAGACTATCTATACATGTAGCTCAGCCCTCTCTGACTGGGTTGGTTAGCTAAGCTATTTACCAGCCCAAATATATACATATATACAGATATATAACAGTTCCAAAAGAAAGTCTTATCTGTCTCCTGAAGCTGTAGGGGCCCCCCCCCCCCCCCGACACCCCCCCCCCCCCCCCCCCCCCCCCCACGGCCATCTCCCGCGCCGGCATCCCGCTCGCCCCCACGCCAGGCGAGGGAGCGTCGGGGGGCAAAGGACTGCATTGCCCACTCCTGAGGGAAGAAACATCACCAGCACACCTCCCGGCTCGGGCGGGCAGATGCCAAAAGATGGAGGAGCGGGAAGCCGCACTCGTGCCCCCTCCCCTACACACAGAAATCTAAGTGTAGGTGCCGGTGGCCGCACAGGACACGCCAGGGGGGCCGCATGGGGTGCCGCATGAGACACGCCAGGGAGGCCGCAGGGGACCGCACGGGACATGCCAGGGGGGCCGCAGGGGACATGCCAGGGGGGCCGCAGGGGACATGCCAGGGGGGCCGCAGGGGACATGCCAGGGGGGGCGCACGGGCGGACCATCCTTCTCTTCTCCTTGGGGACTTCAACTGCTATATTGATGACCCCTCTTTCCCTTGGGCTTCCCGCTTTCTCTCTGTAATCTCTTCTTTTGGCCTTCACCAGTGGACTGCAGCCAGCACCCCCAAGGATGGTGACTAACTGGACCTAGTTTCCACAAACCCCTTTCTCTCTCTGATTTCTCAATTTCCCTCTTGCCTCACTTTAACCATCTTCTCATCTAATTTACTCTCTCTGTTCTTCTCTTCGTCCTCACCATCCAGCCCTCGTTTCTGCAGAGACTTGCATTCCATTAATCTACTGGCTCTTGACTCCAGTCTGCGCTGCTCCTTTTCTTCTCTCTGCTCCACTACAGACTCTGTCACCCTAGTCATGAACTACAATGCTGCCCTATCCTCCTCTCTTGATCTACATGCCTGAAAGGTTCTTGCCAGTTAAAATGGGCCGGGGACCTCAGGTCAGCCGGCCATGACTGGAAACAGGGTTGCTCTACCCGAGGAGACTTAACCACGCCCTGGGCTGTTGGATCTCAATCTGATGACGTACGAGTACTCGGTAGACGAAGAAAAAGACCCACACAGGGTAATTCTGATTCCTTGTCTCAACTTTATTGGAGAAAAGCAATATTATTCATTCAGAGAAAAAAGGTTAATTGGAGGCGTAAATTAGAGGCGTAACAATATTAGCATATTACTAAATAACAGCTATTTCTGGGGACTTTCCATTTAGCCTTGGTCACTGTAAACAAAACTTGTGGTTAAGTCGATTCTAAGGAAAACACAGTACTGGCATACGATCAGCAAAACAATTCTACTTCTACTGAAAATAACTAACAAAAGCTGGAAGTCTTTTTTCTGCTTACATATATCATTCAGGGAAAAGTTCAAGCAGAAGGGTTATGACAAAATGGAGATTCTGCCACACCCTTTCAATGCCCCTCTTTTTCTCTGCCATTCTCACACTTCTGACCTCAGACCTGGGCTACACTGCCACACATGCTTGCTCTGCTCCAGTACTCGCAGACTTCCTTCACTAAAAATGTATCCTGTCCTGTTTCAAATCTGCCCTATCCCAGGCAAACAAACCTACAGTACTTTTCTTCACTAATGAACACTTACAATTCTAACCCACGCCAACACTTCTGTCTTTGACTCTCTACTTAGACCCCCGTCTGTGACCTGTTTTTCTTGCTCCATTTCCCATCAGGACTTTGCTGACTATTTCAAGACAAAGGTGGATTCCATTCATCAAGACATCCCCTCTGTATCCTCCTCACATTCTACACCTCTATCTAATATATATACGTCCTTCCTCTGTACTCTGCTCTGCTTAAACCTCTCCTCCTCTGCCCTCATTCTCTCCCGTCTCGTCAAGTGTAACCTTCTACTGTCCAGCCTTCCTGCCTCTCACCTGGCTTCCTTTCAATCAAACCTAAATGCTGCTGCTAGAATCACTTTACTCTCTGGACACTGGTCTAGTTAGAGGAGTTTAACCTCCCACATACACAGTCTATGGGCCTCATGCAGTAAGCGTTGATAAGGTATTTTTCGGCATTTTATAGCCAAAATTGGGTTTGAGATTCAGTAAGCGCCGATAAGTGCTTGATTTCGCCAGGTTTCGGAGCCGATAATTTTGTTATGGCCAGTCGGCTGCCGATAAGCCTGTTTTCGCCACTGATCGCCACTTTTTTAAATCGGCTGGATTCAATAAAAAAAATCAGCTTATTGGGGCTGATCGGCACTACGAAATTGAGATGTTATGGCCAATTTCTGCCGCCAACTAAAGTTGGCAGTTTGGAGGGGAGAACGATCGCTAAGGCTGCCGGAACGGCACTTAGAAAAAAAAAATCTTCTGTACATCAATGGAAGTCAATGGAGCGGGGACGTATAACAGTATAGTACTGTTTACGTTTCATTGCTCACAATACAAACGTCATTTGCATTACAGTGTGGGGGCATTCCCTGCATTGTGTCACAGCTGACGTGTATTATTTGCATAACATTATACTTTTACATGTTTTCAGCATTTGCGGGTCACATTACTCATCATGTGATGATGTGTCAAGGGAAAATACTATACTCAACTCTTAAAGGAGAACCTCACATCATATCACACATTTTACTGAACTGAGCGACAATTATTTATATGATGTTACACATGTCACACATCTAACACATACACCGTATATTCATGTTGCTTTACATTACACAATGCTTGTAATGTGTAACGCATCTTCAAACGTTCATGTACATCTTTCTTCTCATGTTTACATATACTTATTGGGTCCTCCCTTTTTTCATGACGTCACTTATTTGACATTCAATCACATTGCATGTTTACATTGTAACCGTTGCATTACAAGCACTTCAACCTAACTTATACACACATGTACAGTAATTCATCATTGGGACACCTTGTAAATTCATTCTATAGCAACTATCCTCATTACAGAAATGCATGCATATGCACACGACTATTCATTGTTGTCAACATGTGACAATTACATGGCTAATTACACATGTTACAGCAAACTTTTCCCACGTCAATCTCAGCCTTTTTGTCTAATTACATGACTGACTGTTGCGTTCAGAAGTTTTACATGCATTGCACATGCAACTATTTATTTTCAAGCAATGTTTGTACAAAGCTTCACGTCACATCATTGTCAAATATCATCATTCCCTGCAGAATACACACAACAAATACTTCTAACAACAACTGCACACAGCTTGGCACATAAGTACTTTATTATGTTAATGTAACACCTTGCATTTTACTATGTCACCTGACATCATCACATACCTATTTAAAGGACGCCCATTACCTGCTCATTCACAGCTACTCATTTCAAAATGTTGCGATTGTTTAGGAGACGGAGGAACATTCTTTTCTATGACATGCTTGCTGATGAAGATAATGACATAGGGCAAGGGAGGGACAGACCGAGGGACAGTGACAGGGACAGGCACGCGGATACGACAGGGACAGGGAGAGGGACAGGCCGAGGGAGAGGTAGAGGGACAGGAGATCAGAGGAGAAGACAGAGGAGACAAGTTGTGCCTCGTCCGCGTGTTTACAGGGAGAGAACCCTGTTAGATGGGATGAGTGAGGAGGAGGTCATAAGTCGCTATCGTTTGAGTTCAGCAGCAATCTTATCTCTTTATGAGGAGATAAGGGGAGATTTAGATTTTTTGACAGCCAGAGGTCGTGCAGTCCCTGGGCTTGTTAAAATGCTGTGCTCATTACATTATCTTGCTTCCGCGTCATACCAGACAACTGTGGGCATAGTGGGCGGGGTCTCGCAATCTACATTCTCGCGGGCCTTGACCCAGTTTCTCTATGCACTCAATAGACGTGCTAGGAATTATATTCATTTTCCTACAGAGGCGACAGAGTGGCTGGAAGTCAGGACTGGCTTTTATAATATAGCAGGGATACCATGTGTGCTGGGTGCAATCGATTGCACACATGTTGCTTTGATTGCACCTAGTCAGAGTGAGCATGTGTACCGCAATCGTAAGCACTACCATTCACTCAATGTACAGGTGGTATGTGATGCGACGATGCGGATAATGCATGTGGTACCCAAATTTCCTGGTTCCAGTCACGATTCCTCTATCCTGAGGAACTCTTCAGTCTTCCATGCGTTCGAAGAGGGACATTTTGAACATGGTTGGCTGCTGGGTGAGTACACATTTACATGTTCTAACACAAAACACATTTTTATTTAGGAATGTTGGCATTGTACAATTTGATCACTAATGTCAGCTTATGTGTGCTCCATTCATTATAGGTGACTCAGGATACGGAATTAGGCCGTGGCTCTTGACTCCGGTGCTAAACCCTCAAACTGAAGCAGAGGAGAGGTACAATGCAGCCCATATATCTACAAGATCTGTTATAGAGAGGACATTTGGCCTACTCAAGACCAGATTTAGGTGTCTGGACAGAACTGGTGGGGCTCTTCTATACAAGCCTCAGAAAGTGTCTGATATTATCCTTGCCTGTTGCATTTTGCACAATGTTGCACTCAGGCACAATGTACAATCAGACCTAGCTGAGCCTTTGGTAGACGAGCATCCCACCCATGTAGCTGCTGAAAATGAACAAACAGCCAGTGGTGGCCAGACACGCCAGAATCTCATCAATTCATTTTTTTCTTGTAAGTAAAAACATATATGTTCCTAGTACTACTTTTATAGTTAAATTATGTTATATTAACAATAATGTTTTTTTCTATAAACTTCTGTTAGGACACAGATGAATATGGGTTGCACACCTTTCTTTTCTCTGCTGTGTGCACAAAGGGATGTGGCACCGGTATGTTATTGTTGCACAGGTTATATAATCCCTCTTCCATTGTACATTAGTTGTGTGTATGTGAATACAACTGGGGTAACAAACCAGTAATATTTTAGCATTGTGTTGTTCCTTATGCAAACACAATACACATATTATGCCCATAGTCATTCATTCTTCTAGTATGCTCACAGACAATTTTATTGGTGCAGTGTAACATGTACATCCATATGATGTGTACACCAGGCTGCTTAACATTTTGAATGTCATGAAATATACATGGTGTTGCACATTTAACACCAAATACACACTTTGCTGTGTTGCTTACGGTACTGAAGATGGCATGTCAATGTTTGCAATTTATATATTGTTCCATTGCATTATAGGTATATCTGCAGTATGACTGATCATGGTATGTATATTTGCAGACATCTGTAAGTATTTGAAGTGAAAACCCAACATATTGGTTTAAAGAAAAATGTAACATACATGTACTTTCTGTATCATGTACATGCCTTTAGCTACTATAGAGGTTTCATGTGCATTGTATTAGAAAATGATTACTCCCATTTCATCACATTTTATGTATGTTCCCTTATAAATTCCATTAATGTAATATAGAGGTGTTTGGAGAGAAGGGGATAACTGTACTTATTTGTTTACTTACGGGAGATCATTCATCACGGATGCAATTGACTGATCATAACACTCCATGCATGAATGCCTGTAATCACAACAATGCGTAGTACATCTTATATTTAGCAATGTAGGTGATTTTTAATGCTAGAAATTAATACTGAACATTCATTAAAATTTGACACATGTTTATGTATAAGTCACACGTGTGTGGATGTGTCCTACATGTACCAAGTGTAAAACTGTTAACAGAAAAGACAATTTGTTCACAAATGTTACTGTCATTTAGCATTTATAATTTACCATTATGACAATGTTGGTAATATTTTTGGAATGTCAATCACATCAATTCATCATTATCATGATGATAATTATGAAGTATTCTCACAATTGTAAAGTCAATCACGTGCACATTAGCATAGACACAGTTTCTAAGACAACTGTTTGTGTCTGTATCAATTTGTGTAGGATCCATGTATAACACCCACAAATGATAACAGCAGCTTTATTATGGTAGCTTATATCATCATATTGACTATACTATTTATTAGTAGAACGTTTAATAAACACAGTAAACTATAGTTAGTTAGGTTAATGAAATATACACAGAAACGTAATTCATTACATGATGTTGATGTCATATTCAGAACATCATGCATTGTAGGGGACCACAACATCTGGCCAATAACATTATTTGCTACAGTCCCAAACCATTTTATCAACATACCCATGTAACAAGAGATTTTTAACAATAAATGGCTAGTTGGTTGTAAGTGTCCTTTACATTGGGAGAAGGAGTGGCTCAGTGAGTAAAGACACACACTGCCACTGAGAGTTTGAAGCAGGGGAGTCTGGTTCAATTCCCGGTGTCGGCTCCTTGTGACCTTGGGCAAGTCACTTTATCTCCCTGTGCCTCAGGCGGCAAAAAATAAATTGTAAGTTCCACGGGCCAGGGACCTCAGCCTGAAAAATGTGTCTGTAAAGCGCTGCGTACAACTAGCAGCGCTATACATGAACATGCTCATATTATTATTACTATTATTATTGTTACATAGTTTCGACAGTCATACGTTCCATTACACAATAGAATACACAAATGTGTTAGCAGAGTGGGAATGGTTGTTATATATAAAACACACCATGCCATAAAATGATAGTAGTCATTAAAGAACATTAAATAAAAATTCATGAGGCACTGTTTTGCAACATCATTATGTTAATTAAGTGCTTATGCAATATAGGCATAAGGGTATCACATTTTTAATTGTTTGTTAATAAGCGCTGCAAGCAATATAAAATTAGTTCCATATGTAGTATAGTAGTCGGTGGCTCCTCCTCACAATCATCTCATATAAAGGTAGACTCTACTGAAATCATACATTTATCCGATTGTATCTTCCCCGACATCTCTGAAATACAGCAAACACATGATGGTCAAAGATGGCACCTTACTATATATGTATCCGTGACAACGCGTTACACAGCTCTATATGATTTTGTACATACACACGTCACTCACTTATATGTTAGAACTACAAGTGTACATCAGTATGTAATTTGTCTTTACATTTGTAGCAGGCATAACTATGTATATGAAGTGAACGTTGCCTGTATACTGAAAAATGTGCGCGCACATCTTAGTGTGCGCACGCACTTCACGCTTGGCTCCACTAACTGTTAGCGCATGCGCAAAACAAAGCGTACGTTGTGCGTTCAATACATGTTGAAAATACCAGTAAACATAAAATCTTTATTTCAAATACAATGAAGATGAAACTACATTCGTTCTAAACTAGTACATCTGTATTCTTTTTAAACACACGTGTTTGGACAGAAAGGACGGGCGATAAAACAATGCGCAAATGCAATACGTGTGACGTCATGTTAAGCCAGCGTGAAACGCACGCTAACACTCCTCCCACTCAATTAACATTCGGCTAACGCCCAGTTGACGCCTACAAACACTGAGCCGCACGCATGACACACTGCAGTTACCGTTACTATAACAAAACATGACAGCCAATAGGCTTTGAGGCGCGCACGTCGCTTGGGGGCGGGACTTACATCCGTAATCCTTTTTAAGGACGCCTTGGCCCATGACAAGGGTCCCACGTCATACGTGGTGGACCCGGTTTTAAATGTTGTAGATGTTGCATGATAACAAAACAGGTATGTGTTAGAGTTATGTTAAAATGTTGCTAATATGTTTAAAGGGATAGGAAAGTACGTATATTTATTCCGTCAGCAATGTGTACTACTCTTTCAGGTTCTACTATATTGTATTAGGAAACAATTTCTTTGTGATCGCTATATGTTATGCAGTCTGCAATGTTACGCTGTATCCACGCATTGAAAGTGAAAATGGTGGTTACAAAAAAAAAAAAAATTTAAACGCAGAGTCAACGCATAACGGTTGTTATATTTACCATTCTTCTAGAATTAACTCTTCGTCTGGCTGCAACTGGTCGCTCCAGAAATGCAAGGCTTTTTCATCCACGCTTGACCCACCCGCTGAATCCAGTATGACACACATCTCCTCCATGAAGCGCTCATAGGAATCGCCACTGCTTTCTTCAAACAATTGGTCGGGAGGTAGGTTCATTTCTTCGGGTACCCATTCCAATGCATTTTCAGCTGAAAGGCTTGGTACATAATCATAGTAGTTTTGTTGTTGTACAATGTGGGTTTCAGGAATGGAGGGTGCAGATATTGCAGCAGGTATCGATTCACACGGAACAGTAGTAGCGGATCCATTGCTATTGGCATTAGGAATAAATATGCCTTTAACCACAATATATGTGCCCTCTTTCACGGTGAAATGTTTTTCTTTGGCAATCTTCCAGAAACCATAGTTGTCTTCTAGCTTATCCTGCACACGTTCAAAAAAGTCATTAGTTGATAAAGTGAATCTTATTGAGGAATTAAAATTGCGCGCATGCCTACGGTCTTGGTAATAAGGATATTTTGCTCGAATCAAATCATAGATTTGGCGTGTGCTCGCTTGGTGTCCTCAAGTTCTCAAAATAGCTTCTGATACCATGTATTTATACCCTAAATTCGGATTCATATTTTTCACGAATTCATCAGCCATTGCAGATTAGCACAAAAGATGTGTGCACGTATCTGTTCTTTGCTCATCAAAATGAAACTGCTCAATGGCTAACAAATTGCTGTGTTTCCTTTTCAAGGTCAACAAAAGTATAAACTGTAACTCCTTATTTCAAACGCCAATTGGATGTGTAGTTTTAATTGGTTGAACATTTGTGGTTTGTGATAGCCGCATGTGGGACAAACATGTATCCTTTTTTTATCTCGTTTCTGAAAACATTCCTACACTTTTAATTCAGTAACATTGAGTTTTCTTGAAAAATAACAAAGAGCACTGTGTGAAAATAGTGCTTAGACAGCCATATCAGTAAATACACACACCTGCAAAATGAAATGTTTTTTTCCCGCATACATTTCTGTGTGTATTTGAAAGTCTGGTTAACTCCCTGTCTGCATGAGTTTAAATACGTGTGTATCTATATATATATAAATAAATCTCTCTCATAAATATATATATATAAAGTGTATATTGTACTATATGTGCTAGGAATTATATTCATTTTCCTACAGAGGCGACAGAGTGGCTGGAAGTCAGGACTGGCTTTTATAATATAGCAGGGATACCATGTGTGCTGGGTGCAATCGATTGCACACATGTTGCTTTGATTGCACCTAGTCAGAGTGAGCATGTGTACCGCAATCGTAAGCACTACCATTCACTCAATGTACAGGTGGTATGTGATGCGACGATGCGGATAATGCATGTGGTACGCAAATTTCCTGGTTCCAGTCACGATTCCTCTATCCTGAGGAACTCTTCAGTCTTCCATGCGTTCGAAGAGGGACATTTTGAACATGGTTGGCTGCTGGGTGAGTACACATTTACATGTTCTAACACAAAACACATTTTTATTTAGGAATGTTGGCATTGTACAATTTGATCACTAATGTCAGCTTATGTGTGCTCCATTCATTATAGGTGACTCAGGATACGGAATTAGGCCGTGGCTCTTGACTCCGGTGCTAAACCCTCAAACTGAAGCAGAGGAGAGGTACAATGCAGCCCATATATCTACAAGATCTGTTATAGAGAGGACATTTGGCCTACTCAAGACCAGATTTAGGTGTCTGGACAGAACTGGTGGGGCTCTTCTATACAAGCCTCAGAAAGTGTCTGATATTATCCTTGCCTGTTGCATTTTGCACAATGTTGCACTCAGGCACAATGTACAATCAGACCTAGCTGAGCCTTTGGTAGACGAGCATCCCACCCATGTAGCTGGTGAAAATGAACAAACAGCCAGTGGTGGCCAGACACGCCTGAATCTCATCAATTCATTTTTTTCTTGTAAGTAAAAACATATATGTTCCTAGTACTACTTTTATAGTTAAATTATGTTATATTAACAATAATGTTTTTTTCTATAAACTTCTGTTAGGACACAGATGAATATGGGTTGCACACCTTTCTTTTCTCTGCTGTGTGCACAAAGGGATGTGGCACCGGTATGTTATTGTTGCACAGGTTATATAATCCCTCTTCCATTGTACATTAGTTGTGTGTATGTGAATACAACTGGGGTAACAAACCAGTAATATTTTAGCATTGTGTTGTTCCTTATGCAAACACAATACACATATTATGCCCATAGTCATTCATTCTTCTAGTATGCTCACAGACAATTTTATTGGTGCAGTGTAACATGTACATCCATATGATGTGTACACCAGGCTGCTTAACATTTTGAATGTCATGAAATATACATGGTGTTGCACATTTAACACCAAATACACACTTTGCTGTGTTGCTTACGGTACTGAAGATGGCATGTCAATGTTTGCAATTTATATATTGTTCCATTGCATTATAGGTATATCTGCAGTATGACTGATCATGGTATGTATATTTGCAGACATCTGTAAGTATTTGAAGTGAAAACCCAACATATTGGTTTAAAGAAAAATGTAACATACATGTACTTTCTGTATCATGTACATGCCTTTAGCTACTATAGAGGTTTCATGTGCATTGTATTAGAAAATGATTACTCCCATTTCATCACATTTTATGTATGTTCCCTTATAAATTCCATTAATGTAATATAGAGGTGTTTGGAGAGAAGGGGATAACTGTACTTATTTGTTTACTTACGGGAGATCATTCATCACGGATGCAATTGACTGATCATAACACTCCATGCATGAATGCCTGTAATCACAACAATGCGTAGTACATCTTATATTTAGCAATGTAGGTGATTTTTAATGCTAGAAATTAATACTGAACATTCATTAAAATTTGACACATGTTTATGTATAAGTCACACGTGTGTGGATGTGTCCTACATGTACCAAGTGTAAAACTGTTAACAGAAAAGACAATTTGTTCACAAATGTTACTGTCATTTAGCATTTATAATTTACCATTATGACAATGTTGGTAATATTTTTGGAATGTCAATCACATCACTTCATCATTATCATGATGATAATTATGAAGTATTCTCACAATTGTAAAGTCAATCACGTGCACTTTAGCATAGACACAGTTTTTAAGACAACTGTTTGTGTCTGTATCAATTTGTGTAGGATCCATGTATAACACCCACAAATGATAACAGCAGCTTTATTATGGTAGCTTATATCATCATATTGACTATACTATTTATTAGTAGAACGTTTAATAAACACAGTAAACTATAGTTAGTTAGGTTAATGAAATATACACAGAAACGTAATTCATTACATGATGTTGATGTCATATTCAGAACATCATGCATTGTAGGGGACCACAACATCTGGGCAATAACATTATTTGCTACAGTCCCAAACCATTTTATCAACATACCCATGTAACAAGAGATTTCTAACAATAAATGGCTAGTTGGTTGTAAGTGTCCTTTACATTGGGAGAAGGAGTGGCTCAGTGAGTAAAGACACACACTGCCACTGAGAGTTTGAAGCAGGGGAGTCTGGTTCAATTCCCGGTGTCGGCTCCTTGTGACCTTGGGCAAGTCACTTTATCTCCCTGTGCCTCAGGCGGCAAAAAATAAATTGTAAGTTCCACGGGCCAGGGACCTCAGCCTGAAAAATGTGTCTGTAAAACGCTGCGTACAACTAGCAGCGCTATACATGAACATGCTCATATTATTATTACTATTATTATTGTTACATAGTTTCGACAGTTCCATTACACAATAGAATACACAAATGTGTTAGCAGAGTGGGAATGGTTGTTATATATAAAACACACCATGCCATAAAATGATAGTAGTCATTAAAGAACATTCAATAAAAATTCATGAGGCACTGTTTTGCAACATCATTATGTTAATTAAGTGCTTATGCAATATAGGCATAAGGGTATCACATTTTTAATTGTTTGTTAATAAGCGCTGCAAGCAATATAAAATTAGTTCCATATGTAGTATAGTAGTCGGTGGCTCCTCCTCACAATCATCTCATATAAAGGTAGACTCTTCTGAAATCATACATTTATCCGATTGTATCTTCCCCGACATCTCTGAAATACAGCAAACACATGATGGTCAAAGATGGCACCTTACTATATATGTATCCGTGACAACGCGTTACACAGCTCTATATGATTTTGTACATACACACGTCACTCACTTATATGTTAGAACTACAAGTGTACATCAGTATGTAATTTGTCTTTACATTTGTAGCAGGCATAACTATGTATATGAAGTGAACGTTGCCTGTATACTGAAAAATGTGCGCGCACATCTTAGTGTGCGCACGCACTTCACGCTTGGCTCCACTAACTGTTAGCGCATGCGCAAAACAAAGCGTACGTTGTGCGTTCAATACATGTTGAAAATACCAGTAAACATAAAATCTTTATTTCAAATACAATGAAGATGAAACTACATTCGTTCTAAACTAGTACATCTGTATTCTTTTTAAACAGACGTGTTTGGACAGAAAGGACGGGCGATAACACAATGCGCAAATGCAATACGTGTGACGTCATGTTAAGCCAGCGTGAAACGCACGCTAACACTCCTCCCACTCAATTAACATTCGGCTAACGCCCAGTTGACGCCTACAAACACTGAGCCGCACGCATGACACACTGCAGTTACCGTTACTATAACAAAACATGACAGCCAATAGGCTTTGAGGCGCGCACGTCGCTTGGGGGCGGGACTTACATCCGTAATCCTTTTTAAGGACGCCTTGGCCCATGACAAGGGTCCCACGTCATACGTGGTGGACCCGGTTTTAAATGTTGTAGATGTTGCATGATAACAAAACAGGTATGTGTTAGAGTTATGTTAAAATGTTGCTAATATGTTTAAAGGGATAGGAAAGTACGTATATTTATTCCGTCAGCAATGTGTACTACTCTTTCAGGTTCTACTATATTGTATTAGGAAACAATTTCTTTGTGATCGCTACATGTTATGCAGTCTGCAATGTTACGCTGTATCCACGCATTGAAAGTGAAAATGGTGGTTACAAAAAAAAAAAAAATTTAAACGCAGAGTCAACGCATAACGGTTGTTATATTTACCATTCTTCTAGAATTAACTCTTCGTCTGGCTGCAACTGGTCGCTCCAGAAATGCAAGGCTTTTTCATCCACGCTTGACCCACCCGCTGAATCCAGTATGACACACATCTCCTCCATGAAGCGCTCATAGGAATCGCCACTGCTTTCTTCAAACAATTGGTCGGGAGGTAGGTTCATTTCTTCGGGTACCCATTCCAATGCATTTTCAGCTGAAAGGCTTGGTACATAATCATAGTAGTTTTGTTGTTGTACAATGTGGGTTTCAGGAATGGAGGGTGCAGATATTGCAGCAGGTATCGATTCACACGGAACAGTAGTAGCGGATCCATTGCTATTGGCATTAGGAATAAATATGCTTTTAACCACAATATATGTGCCCTCTTTCACGGTGAAATGTTTTTCTTTGGCAATCTTCCAGAAACCATAGTTGTCTTCTAGCTTATCCTGCACACGTTCAAAAAAGTCATTAGTTGATAAAGTGAATCTTATTGAGGAATTAAAATTGCGCGCATGCCTACGGTCTTGGTAATAAGGATATTTTGCTCGAATCAAATCATAGATTTGGCGTGTGCTCGCTTGGTGTCCGCAAGTTCTCAAAATAGCTTCTGATACCATGTATTTATACCCTAAATTCGGATTCATATTTTTCACGAATCCATCAGCCATTGCAGATTAGCACAAAAGATGTGTGCACGTATCTGTTCTTTGCTCATCAAAATGAAACTGCTCAATGGCTAACAAATTGCTGTGTTTCCTTTTCAAGGTCAACAAAAGTATAAACTGTAACTCCTTATTTCAAACGCCAATTGGATGTGTAGTTTTAATTGGTTGAACATTTGTGGTTTGTGATAGCCGCATGTGGGACAAACATGTATCCTTTTTTTATCTCGTTTCTGAAAACATTCCTATACTTTTAATTCAGTAACATTGAGTTTTCTTGAAAAATAACAAAGAGCACTGTGTGAAAATAGTGCTTAGACAGCCATATCAGTAAATACACACACCTGCAAAATGAAATGTTTTTTTCCCGCATACATTTCTGTGTGTATTTGAAAGTCTGGTTAACTCCCTGTCTGCATGAGTTTAAATACGTGTGTATCTATATATATATAAATATATCTCTCTCATAAATATATATATATAAAGTGTATATTGTACTATATGTATATTGTGTGTGTGTGTATGTATGTATATATATATATATAATTTGTTTTTATTTTTTTTTATATTGCAGGAGTACACACAACATATTGATGGCAGTAAGTAGGCCTTGTATGAAACCTATTTAAATGGTGATAAACATGAGTGAATTAAGTAATAAACATTTGTTTGCGCCCAATAATGTTAGAGGCTCACACTTAGTATAGTTCTCAAACATTAGGCCTGTATTATTAAAATACTGTGTTTTCACAAGGAAGCATGAAGTGTATGTTTTTTGTAAATACATCTATACCAGTTTAGATAGTACTATATATACATACACACACACACACAGTGAGGGTTACGCTCAACGTGACATCCTGAGGGAGACAGTCTCCAGCTGATGCTCCGGTGGCGCCAACTGTTCCGTGAAACCCGGAAGTGACGTATCGGCATCAAGCCTGCAGCACAGGACAGATACCGGTGGAGAAGACAGACGTGCAGGAGGTCCATCTCTAACCTGTTACCCACGCCTGTTATACTCTGGTATCTTGTAAGCCTTGACTTTTTACCATTTCCGGATACATTTTATATGGCTTTTTATCCTTGACTCTGTTGTCTCTCTTCTGGGATATCGTTCTCCCTATTCATATGCTGTTTATGGACTATATTCCTTAATCTAGCACCCTGTTGCTCCTTGGAGCCCTACCGTATTATATGTTTTGTTTATAAGCAGTATACACTATGGTAGTTTGTATATATTTTTTCCAGGTACTGACGCTCCCCTGATTTCGTTCCATTGTACTTTGAGTGTGGACCCTGAAACAGTCCTACAAGGGTTTGAGTGTTTTTACTTTTATTTACTGCACGGTGAAGTTTATATATTTTATTTTATTTTAATTTATTGTTTTCACTGTTATTTGCATATAGATATAGTGTTTGAGCGCCATCTAGTGTCTTTTATATGTAAACCATGGGGAATAACCTGGAACATGTGTTGATAGTTTTAGTGGGGTGAGATACCATCTCATTATAACCTTATCTGCATTTGTTCTCCTTTAACGCAGTGCAGATTGAACTCCTAGCAGCCGTAATAAAGATATCGTCCCGCTTCTCCTCCTCTAGCACTTCGCCTAAGTCTTCTTCCCATTGGGACATGTAGTGTAGTTTCCGAGAGTATGCAGGACCAGAACAGGTTACCTCTTTGTACATTTGAGTCCACGCGTGTCTGTTTCTAATATACAGAGCTTTTCAAAATGTGGGACTGGGTAACTCCCTGTGGCCACACGGGGTGAGATGTACCTCTTGTCCTCCTCAATCAGGGTATGGTCAGGAGCCCTGATAAAGCACAGTATGCACGACACAAGAGACTTTTTATATGTTCCCTGGTTCCCCTTAGTTCCCCGCTCACCCTCGCAGCAGCGCGGGTAGCGTGGGTGACTTTGTCAAGGCGGGAGGATTGGCACTGTGTAGGGGTATGGCAGCAGGGATCTCCAGTGCTCTGGAGGCTCTGCGGCACACCCGGCTAGTGGGGGCTGCCATGTTGAGGTTTGCGCTGGCGTTGGAGACACCCTGCGCATGCGCAGAACTCGCTCAGGTACGGCGGCCATTAGAAGGAAAGGTGCGCATGTGCAGTACAGTGCATAGTAGCGGCCATTAAAGGAGCAGGTCTGCATGGGAACTACATGCCCCATAATGCACAGGGGCTGCGGTCCAAGTGACACGACACAGCCAATAAAGATGCAGGATTGTCGGGAGCACCAAGTTGAAACATTTGACACTTCTGCAAAGCGCCAGTCGGAGCTGGGACGTCTGTAGGGTAGGAGGTGTGTGCAGGTGTCTGTGGCACCTGCACTAGTCCAGAGACCCCCTGTTAGGCCCCAGCTAGGCCCCGACTCCTCTTCCAGCTTGTGCTTGCTGCATGGACAGGCCCAGAAGATAGGGACACTGCCCCAAAGCACAAGTGATAGGGATTTCGCCAGTACACGGCTGCGCTTGCTATACTTTATCTGGGACCAGATCACCCATCTATCATAGGAGACATTCTGCATGGTGGTGCAATCCATGCCGGAGACCCACCCACCGTAGAGGCGGAGGCTTTGTGGGTATATCCTTGGATCCGTGGATCTCTTCATTGCGACATCAGCGCGCCCGGTGTGGGTAACCTACTCTAGGGAAGGTAACCAACAGTCCACCATCTGGCAGCCACAGAGAGAGAGAACCTGCAGAGGAGGAGAGAAGCCGCAGGCTCAGAGAGAGAGAGAACCTGCAGAGGAGAGAAGCCGCAGGCTCAGAGAGAGAGAGAACCTGCAGAGGAGGAGAGAAGCCGCAGGATCAGAGAGAGAGAGAGAGAACCTGCATAGGAGAGAAGCCGCAGGATCAGAGAGAGAGAACCTGCAGAAGAGGAGAGAACCTGCAGAGAAGGAGACCCGAAGCCCACAGGTCAGATTGCGGACCGAACGAGAGAGAGAGAACCTGCAGAGGAGGACGAGAAGCCGCAGGCTCAGGAGAGAGAGAGAGCTGCAGAGGAGGGACGAAGCCGCAGGATCAGAGAGAGAGAGAGAGAGTACCTGCAGAGGAGAGACGAATCGCAGCAGAGACAGAGACCGAGAGAGAGAGAGAACCTGCAGAGGAGGAGAGAAGCACGCAGGCTCAGAAGAGAGAGACTGCAGAGTAAGAAGCCGCCAGGTCACTGACAGGACGAGAGAAGTTACGGCCGTCATCGAGAGAGGGACGAGAGATCCGTGATAACTGCCAGAAGGAGAGGAGAGAACCTGCAGAGGAGGAGAGAAGCCGCAGGCTCAGAGAGAGAGAGAGAGAACCTGCAGAGGAGGAGAGAAGCTGCAGGCTCAGAGAGAGAGAGAGAGAGAACCTGCAGAGGAGGAGAGAAGCCGCAGGCTCAGAGAGAGAGAGAACCTGTAGAGGAGAGAAGCTGCAGGATCAGAGAAAGAGAGACAGAGAACCTGCAGAGGAGGAGAGAAGCTGCAGGCTCAGAGAACCTGCAGAGGAAGAGAGAAGCTGCAGGCTCAGAGAGAGAGAGAGAGAGAGAACCTGCAGAGGAGGAGAGAAGCCGCAGGATCAGAGAGAGAGAGAGAGAGAACCTGCAGAGGAGAGAAGCCGCAGGATCAGAGAGAGAGAGAGAGAACCTGCAGAGGAGGAGAGAAGCCGCAGGCTCAGGAGAGTAGAACCTGTAGAGGCCAGAGAGAAGCTGCAGGCTCAGAGAGAGAGAGAGAGAACCTGCAGAGGAGGAGAGAAGCTGCAGGCTCAGAGAGAGAGAGAGAGAGAGAACCTGCAGAGGAGGAGAGAAGCCGCAGGCTCAGAGAGAGAGAACCTGCAGAGGAGAGAAGCCGCAGGATCAGAGAAGGAGAGAGAATCTGCAGAGGAGGAGAGAAGCCGCTGTGATGGTGAAGGGGTTAACCAGGCTCATCAATAAAGGTCAAGCCCACTTTGTTAACCCTGACCCGTGTGTTAGGGTCTTAGAGTGTCAGCTCTCAGTGTCAGGTGTCGAAAATGTATTACTGCAACTGTATACTGATTTTGCGACATTAAATATTTCTGTGACTTTTGCCTTTCCTGGGGTGCTGGGACCGGGAGATTTCTAGGCTGTATGTTTCAGAGTGGGTTTGCCAGAGAAAGTATTCACAGAATGTGTCTATGTATCGAGGTTCCGGAGTTATGGCATACCCCAAAAGTTGTGTAATGGATTTTCTGGCCTGGCCTGACCCACCCAATCTCACATTGGCCCCTGAAGGAAAATCCGTTATTTCCTTCCCCTGGCTTCAGAACCAAAAGGAACCTATTCTCTGCAGAGAAAAACTGAGGCCAAACTGAAGGAAAATCCGTTATTTCCTTCCCCTGGCCTCAGAACCAAAAGGAACCTATTCCCTGCAAAGAAAACTGAAGCCTTGTGACTGGATACACAATCTGCACCATTTTGCAGCAGACTTCCCCGGAGAAGCTTTCACGCCCTGCAACTGTTATCTTCGATCTTTGATGAACCTTATCAGTCCTGGAAGACGAACGAAATGAAACGTAACGCACGCCAGGTTTCAAATCCTTTGTCTCAATTTATTACTCATAGGGTAATGATTTTTATACAGAAAAAAAAAGATATTGGTTAGAGGCGTAACATAGGCGTATACTAGGTGTGTCTTGGGCGTAGCTTTGATTAGAGGCGTGATTTAGGGGCAGGACATATTAGTGGCGTGACTTTTGAGACGTGTCCCTTTTCAATACAAGCAATGTTCTGAATACATAGCTTATTCATTGTCTGTTATCAAAAGAGACCTTGAGTCTTAGCAACTTTTATTACATTATCTTGCTTCTTGCAGAGAACCATTCTATTATATTCTACCAAAACACCAGGTAATTGACATCACAAAAGTATCTAGTTATATCCTGACCAGGAAGAAAGGAAATGCAATTTAGCAGAGAAACTGAGTGCATTTATGAATTATATTTCAGCAAAAGGCTGACTACAGAATCTTAACTAGTTATGACCAGACAAAATGGAAGCTTAACATGAGTGCACATTCTGGGCCTGACATATTGGTCCTAACAGCCCCTGTGGTCTAACCAGTCCCCATTACAGTGTAGTGTCTGGTGGTGCACCTGTTGGCAACAGGACTCCTGAGTCTCCCGCATGATGTTGTGTGGGGATTGCCAACCCAGACAGGCAGCTGAGGTAGTGGGCATGAGTCCTACCTATATCCAGTGCAGTGCCTCCACCTCATCAGGATCTCTGCGTCCGCAGGAAGATGTGACTGATGAGGAACTCCTTCTTGGTGATGCCTTCCCCTGCTGAGTAATTCCAGACTCACATAGTGAAGTGTCTTTATTCAAGGTCATCTTTATTGGCATGGTGGTATGGGCCAGCTGCCCCTCACAGCAGTCGTACTTAGCCGCTCATGTTCTTGCTGCAATCCTTGGGAAGGTTCCTCCTTTTCTAATGGAGTTGCTTCCACCTCTCCCCTAAGGAAGATTCACCAGCTTCTCTCTGTCTGCTCTGAGCTGCACAGTCACAGCTCTTGCATCAGCCTCTGCAACATTGTTGCAGACCTCCACATGACTCTCCTGAACAGAGTCAAAACACTAACTGAACTCACCCACTAACTTTAGGCAGTGCTGTGTCTTATATCACCTCAGGAACAGACACATCTCTGATGTCACTAAGGGTGAACACCAAGTATGTTGTCACTTCCTTTGGGACATATGACACCTCACCAGGGTTTGAGGGCAAACCTCCATGATGACTACTGGCAATCCTGCATACTTACCAGGTTTACTGCCAGCATGAGAAAGAGATATGTACACCAATTTTACACATGGCTACAGTTGTATATGGGAATCGAGTGAGATTCTGGGATACAGCCAAGCACATTACTCCGCCAAACTCTGACCCTGACAGCGCTATTACGACTCACCGCCAGGTTCCCTGCTGCAGCATCATCATCCAGACAAGGTAAACGGGCATGAAAGGGTTAAACTATATCTGCAGCCATACACGGAGTCCCTAGTGGGTTCCTCAATATAGCAGAGATACCTACATGCGTGTACTGACTGATCTGTGTGGTTGATTGAAGTGCTGGTTGGTTAAAGTGTGTGCAGTTAGAACCAGAAGGAAAGGGAAGTACTGGGTATACTTGCAGGGGTGGCTGTTTTTTGGGAGTGTGCAGTGGGTTAATCTATTTTTAAAGTGTGCTGTAATTTGAAGCCTGTAACTTTTTTTCCCATTCTCCTGCCTCAGGCAGAGTGGGTGTGGTTGGATAATTGACTGGCCTAACACACCTGCAGTGGGTGGGGTTAGTTAATTGATAACCTAACACACCTGGTGGGTGTCCCTATTTAAACAGAGGCTTCTAACGAATCCTGAGCTTGCGTGTACTGATTGATCTGTGTGGTTGATTGAAGTGCTGTTGGTTAAAGTGTGTGCAGTTAGAACCAGAAGCAGTTTGAACAAAGAAGCGGTTAAACAAGGTATAGTTTATTGAAGTACAGTTTACTGTTAGTACTTCTAAACTTCATAGTTGCTAGAATGAGCAGGATTGAAAATGCCACTCAACGCACATCTTGCCACATGTATGTGCACTTGGAGCAGCTGTTCCAAGGTGCATACCGCTGTGAGAGGTGTAAGCGGGGGGTCTCTTTAGAATCAGAGATTGCTGATCTGAAGAGGAAAGTTGCAATATTGAGGGACATTGGCAATCTTGAAAGGGAATTAGAGCTCACTGAGCAGGCCCTTGCTTCGACTAGTGGTGCAGATGGTGGCGCTGTTAGTGAGGAGCAGGTAGGTAGCTTGGTTGCTGTTAGTGAGGAGCTGTTAGTGAGGGTGACAGTTAGAAGGGGAAGCAGGGCCAATAGGGAGAAGCAGGTCGTTTCTGAGCTGACACATCCCAATAGATTTGCCATGTTGAGTGAAGATATTGGGAATGTTGGGGCAGAAATGGCAAGGCTGGGGGAGACTAATTCCTCTAGCAGCCAGGGGAATAGTTCCTCCAGCACAGTGTGGACTCAGGATGCTCAGATACAGAGAAAGATTGTGGTAATAGGGGACTCCATTATTAGGAAGGTAGATAGGGCAACCTGTTGCCAGGAACGCATGAACCCAACAGTTTGTTGTCTCCCGGGTGCTCGGGTTCGGCACATTGCGGATCGGGTAGACAGATTGTTGGGGGGGGGCTGTGATTGACCCGGCGGTCTTGGTACACGTTGGCACCAATGACAAAGTTAGAGAAAGATGGAGGATCCTAAAAAATGATTACAGGGATCTAGGCCAAAATCTTAAGGCAAGGACCTCCAAGGTAGTATTTTCTGAAATACTACCAGTGCCATGCACTACCGCAGGGAGACAGTCAGAGATCAGGGAGGTTAATGCATGGCTAAGAAAGTGGTGCAGGAAGGAGGGGTTTGGGTTTTTAGAGCACTGGGACTCCTTTTCTGAGAGGTGCCATCTATATTCTAGGGACGGATTGCACCTCAATGAAGAGGGATCTTCTGTGCTAGGGGGGAGAATGCTAAAGAGGTTGGAGGAGATTTTAAACTAGGATGGAGGGGGGAGGGGAATGAAACAGATAATGAACTAAATGGAATAGATGTGGATACAAGGAGGTATGGAGGTAGAATGGGGCAAGTGCAAATTTGAAAAGCAGTGAGACACCCATAGTACAGTAGAGGCAACGTTTATTCTAACATTTGCTGTAAACTAGCCGGGTTACATTCTGGGTATGTGCTGGGTATGTGCTGGGTATGTTCTGGGCTAGTTTGAGGCACGTTTAAGGCATTTCTGCATTGACTAACGACCCATAGGATTAACACAGCAGAGATCCCAATTCAGTTTGAATGGGACTGCCAGGGACCCCCGCTGTTAATCTGATAGGCCATTAATCAATGCAGAAATGCTGGGGCTAGTTTAAGGAAAGTTTAAGGCTTGTATTCAGAATGTACCTGGGTGTACCTGGGTCTTTTGGGGAATTGCCACTGGTTTTTGTTAGAATAAGAGTTGCCTCTACTGTAAATACAGATAATACTAGAAAACTTCTGAAGACTAAACCAAGTGGGCGCAGAAAGGAAGGAGCAGATCAGATAATAGTACAGGCTGAAAAAAAACTTAAATGCATGCTTGCTAATGCAAGAAGCCTGACAGATAAAATGGGGGAGCTTGAATTAATAGCTGCAGGGGAGCAGTATGATATCATAGGCATTACTGAAACATGGTGGGATGAAACTCATGACTGGACAGTTAATTTAGAGGGTTATTCTCTTGTTCGGAAGGATCGATCAAATAGAAGGGGAGGTGGAGTATGTTTATATGTTAAACCGGATCTAAAATCTATTATAAGGTAAGATGTCTATGAAGGGAATGATGAAAATGTAGAGACTTTGTGGATAGATATTAGCAGTGGAGGTAAAAGTATAAAGAAAATGTTTGTGGGAATATGCTATAAACCACCAAATATCTGTGAGATTGAGGAAGCTAAAATACTTTTGCAAATGGAGAAGCCATCAAAACTGGGTCATGTTTGCATAATGGGGGATTTTAATTATCCAGACATAGACTGGGGCAATAAGATTAGCGTTACAACAAAAGGGAACAGGTTTTTGGGGTGCTTAAAGACAATTATATGACCCAAATTATTGAGGAACCAACCAGGAGAGGGGCAGTTCTGGATTTGGTCATATCAAACAATGTAGAAGTAATAACAAATATTCACGTCCTGGAACATTTGGGTAACAGTGATCATAACATGGTCTCATTTGAAGTAAATTATCAAAAAACAGATTACTTGGGTTCAACAAAGACTTTAACTTTAGAAAGGCAGATTTTAATAAACTGAGGTCTAATCTAGTAGTAATACAATGGGATGAAGTTTTTGCAGGGAAAAATGCAGAAGATAAATGGGCAGTCTTTAAAACATTGTTAGAAAAGCACACTTATCAGTGTATACCCTTGGGTAATAAGTATAAAAGAAATAAGTCAAAACCAATTTGGCTAAATAAACAGGTAGGGGAGGAAATGGACAAGAAGAGGAAGGCGTTTAGATTCTTTAAGTCAGATGGGACAGAGACATCGTATCAGAATTATAAGGAATGTAACAAAAATTGCAAAAGGGCAATCAAATTAGCAAAAATGGATAATGAAAAAAGGATGGCAATAGAAAGTAAGGTCAACCCTAAAAATTTCTTTAAGTACCTTAATAACAAAAAAATGAGAAAAGAAAATATAGGACCCTTTCAGTATGAGATGGGCAGGCAGATTATTGAAGATAAGGAAAAAGCAGAGGTATTAAACAAATTCTTTGCCTCTGTGTTTACCAGAGAAGAATTAAATTCAATAGTAGTGCCGCAGGAGGAAGCCACAACCTCCATATTAATGAACAATTGGTTAACTGAGGAAGAAGTTAATAAGCGACTTGAAAAAATTAAAGTAAATAAGGCACCTGGCCCCGATGGCATACATCCAAGAGTTCTCAAGGAGTTAAGCTCAGTAATAGCAAAACCATTATATTTAATATTCAAGGACTCCATTTCCACAGGCTCAGTACCACAAGATTGGCGTAAAGCAGATGTGGTGCCTATATTTAAAAAGGGAGCTAGATCACAACCGGGAAAATACAGACCTGTAAGCCTGACTTCAATAGTAGGGAAACTAATTGAAGATTTAATACGGGATAATATTCAGGAATACCTAATGGAAAACAAAATTATTAGTAATAGTCAGCATGGATTTATGAACGATAGATCTTGCCAAACTAACCTTATTTGTTTCTTTGAGGAGGTAAGTAGGAATTTAGACCAGGGTAATGCAGTTGATGTGGTCTACTTAGATTTTGCAAAGGCTTTTGATACGGTTTCACACAAGAGGTTGGTGTACAAAATAAAAAAGTTGGACTCAGTAATAATATATGCACCTGGATTGAAAACTGGTTAAAGGACAGACAACAGAGGGTTGTCATAAATGGAACTGTAGGCGAACGCTCACAGAGGTATGCAAGGGAGACTGATTATAGTGAAATTAAATAAGCCTTTTATTGCGCCTGTTTCCTTAACATCAGGAATCCATCCAAACAAGGGGTAAACAAAGCTTCTATTCATTTGGGAGTATTTCTAGTGAAATACTATGCAGTTCACAACTCCCTTAGATAAGCATGTCTCCCAGCCCCAAAACATATAGCATGAAATAAGTCACCTGGGTTCTAAGCTTGGCTTTTAGCGTTGCTTTGGTGATGCGCAGGGTAGCCTTCAGTTTCTCATGCTGCTTTGCGGGGACATACTGGGTCATCAGACGTTCCTGCAGCACTTGAATTTCTTTAACAGCCTGCAGATTTTCTTCCTGCAGAGTTCGCTGCTTTTCCTCGGCCTTCTCTAGGTGCGTACGCAGACCTTGCAGTTGGTTCTGCGGTCGGTGCTCTGCTTCAAACTTCTCACCTTCCAAAAGTCTATTTATTTCCTTAAGCTCGTATAGCTTTTCATTGTTTTCCTTGACTTCTTCTGTCAACTTAAAATTTTCTTCTTTCAGTTTTAAGTTCTCTCTTTTTAATCTTGAATTTTCTCCTTTTTCAGTCTCTGTACTATTCAGGGCCTCTTTGCAGTCCTCCTTCCATTTACGCACATTGGCTTTGAGAATGACAGTCTCCTGGCGTGAGACATCCTTCTCTAGGTTGAGGGTCTGAAGCTCCTTCTGAGAGACTTTGAGACCTGTATCAAGATTGACAATAGTTTCTTTAGATATGTCCAGCTCCTCAGTGAGACTGTGAAGTTCCTTTCTGGAAACTTCCAGGTCTGTGCGGCAGCTGTTGGTCTCATTATGTGAGGCATCCAGTGCTCTGCGGAGTGTCTGAAACTCTTTCTGAGATAAGTCCACCTCTGTCCGGACATTGTTGACCTCCTGTTGTGAGGCATTCAGCTCTATGCGAAGAGTGTGAACCTCTTGCTGGAAGACTGTCATCTGCTTCAGTGCCTCCTCATACTTCCGCTTTAGCGTAGCCACCATTTTATCAGATT
>WSYH01016341.1:0-13154 GCA_036426205.1 Ascaphus truei
GCTTACACCACTTAGTAAATCTGACCCAATGTCACAGTTATCACGGTATATCGGCAGTAGCATGTATAGGTAATCATCTTTTTCCTATAGTCAGTTTGTGATCAGGACCTTACCTTTGTCACCAATAATGGGCCGACAACTTGGTGTTGTACACATGCAAAAAGTCTTCGCGTCCGCGGACTCCAGCGTGCTCGCTGGCATGATACCGGCGTTGTTACCAGGACATTCAACCCCTCCGTTCAATGCTTCTCCACCTCTTTGGTGGCTCTTTGACACTGGCGGGATCTGTGGCTTCTACAGACACGGAATTGGAATGATCATGTTAGTTTTTTTCACGAGAATGATTGTGAAGAATTATACGTAATGAACCAATCCCACTTTTTAACCGGATGGGAATTCCGGTCCAATGGGCCTGAGCTGCTCTATTTCTAGCTCCTGAGTGCGCTTTCAGTCTCACTGCACGCTGCCTTATAGGCCGCAGACTCGTCAGTTGTGCGTTCCTTTGTGCTCGCGTGACGGATTGATAAAATCCCCAACCAGGCCTGCCGTGTATCAATTGATCACCACATTCCAACCACCCCACACCGCTTGTGAAATGTGTACGTACCAACAAGAGTGCTTGCCTCCCCTCCCACATTTTTGATATTAACTAGGGTAAAGTTATTTTGAATCTTAACATTATTTTTGTATTGTATTATTGTTGTTTAATTGTGGTTGGTTAATGTTCTTCTCCTCCTCCCGCCTTTTACCAGTTCATTTTTAGTAACATTGATATGTCATATATTATTGTTGTGAATGGACAATCAGATCCTACATTGCTTGTGGTTTCCCAACAAAAGAAATTCTAAAAAATGATTGTCCCCTCATTCTATTATGTTTATATATATTCTACTGTTATTATGTCTTTCTGTATGTTTGGGAATTAAATTATTTGCGGTTTTTTTTTTGTTCCTAAAACCCAAAAGCAAACCCCTTCTTCTTCTTTTGTGCCTGTACGCCCCCCACACCCCCACCCCCCCTGATTTAAAGTGAAAAACAAATAAACAAAACGATGTTGAAACCAAGAGGTTTTTTCGCGCGTGCACAGGCTAAGTAAAAGACTGGAAAGTTTTCTGCAGCACACTATCACACACAGCTCTTGACCGGAAAGAACCTGCTACCCACTCACTTATCCTGGGGCCAATACCCAGCAGGACCGAGCACTCTCTCGGTACACACATGCTTGGAGAGCTCGCGTACTACACCACAGAACGGAAGCACTCTCACTCTCTCTCGTGAAGCCACAGGCTCGGATGACCTCGGCTGTACATTAAACCAGCAGAACCGAGATCCCCGTGAAAGCACAACAGGCTTAGTGGGATGACTCGCTTTAATTAAAACCAACCAATCATAACGGAGGCACCTCTCTCCGTATATAGCCACGCTAGGGGGATCTCGCTGTACCTACACCCACAGTAACGACACTCTCCTCCTTGAAGCACCCTCTAGGTATGAGCTCGCTGTAACATTACAACACCGCAGAACGGCTCCTTCTCCCTCTCCGTGAAGCACAACAGGCTAGGATGACTCGCTGTACATTACAACACCAGCAGAACGGAGCACTCTCTCCTAAGCACACACACCAAGGCTATGGATGAGCTCGCTGTCATACACCAGCAGGAAAGGAGCACTCTCTCCGTTAGGCACACAAGCTATGGATGCCGCTGTACATTACCCAGCAGACGGAGCACTCTCTCCGTGAACACACAGGCTAGGGATAGCTCGCTTACTAACCCAACCAGCAGAACGAGCACCTCTCCGTATAGCACCGGCTAGGATGATCTCGTGTACATTACACGAACAACCAGCAGGACCGAGCATCTCTCCGTGAAGCACACAGCTAGGGATGAGCTCGCTTACAATTACAACACGACTAGCGTCGCTCTCCTTGAGCCCACAGCTACGGATATCTCGCTGTACATTACATTACAACAAAACACCACAGAACGAGCCTCTCACCTCTCCGTTAGCACACACAGGCTACTGATGGCTCGCTGTACATTTACCAGCAGAGACAATAGAGTACGGGGCAAGGACTGAAATGTTTTATACATTTGCACATGGATTTCTTTCTATCGCTCGCATCCGGAATTCCTTGGAAGGCGACAAACTCACAGATCCAACCTGTGATCTGCTTCCTTCAACGTGTAATTTTTTGTTACCTGTGCTGGAGGTGCTGCCAAGTTATCAATTTATGGAAAGTCCCTGTTTAAAATTTGATGAGCTAAAAGAAAGTTAGGCTGCATCCTATGCCCTGGTTGTACGGACTTGCTCTCTGCAAAGTTTTACCGGGCAGTCCCACATAGCAGACAAAACAGTCAAGCGCAAAACCCCGTTACAAAACGCGATCCGTTACAAACCGAACCCCTTATAACGCTATGCAGCGCAGGCTCCCAATGTTTCCGTATTTATGATATTAAAAAAACGATTATTGGGGTTGATCTTAAATCCTTTGTACAATGCATACAATTGTACAGTATTTCTAACTCCATCCCTTAGAGCGCGATCTTCTCGTACCCCCAGCCCAGCGTTATCAATGGTTGAGGCTGTATAGTTCCCTATTATTTTGATTATTTTCTATTTGTTCTTTTCCCCGGCCCTATGTTATTCTAACTGGCAGAAGAAAGTCAGTTTGCGTCCCCCTAGCTGGAGAGATTCAGTTTACGAGTAAAAGCCGGTCGATCATCAAGTCACACCAATGTGTCTCAGTGTGATATGTGGCCTGCATATTCTTCATCAGAAAGATCACAGGGCTTCGTTGTGATTCCTTGTCAGAGCGTTATTCCGGCGGGCGGAGTTTTTGGACATAACTAGTTCCGAGACTTTCGCTCGGAGGACCATGTGTTGTTCTGTGTTACTCATGCCCATCATGCTGAAATCTCGGGATACGGTAACTAGGTAAAGTAAAACATAATCCGAAACAATAATGTGTAGATGTCCCATCAAATGCCTTAGACGCGTCGGATACGCGACAATTACCGTCACAGTGAAGCACCGGGCCACTATAAGTAACACAGTCACCACCCCGGGCCACGGGGCAACCGCCTGTTGCACGTAGTCAGAAGCCGAGGCTTCTTTCGTGGGGGTAGTGAGGGGACTCTCCGTTGTATATATATCTTAGTGAGCAAGCAATATCTCCAGGTCACCTAGTCGTCTGCCTTCTTTCGGCTCCAAAGAGGTGTGCGGTACGCAGGGGTGCTCATCAGCCCGCCTTCACGCAGGTGGCGCAATCAGTGCTCATCGTGTGCGGAAGCTGAATATCCCAACTGACCTTGGGGGGCTCTTAGCCCCTCTAAATTAACCATCCGAAAAAAAAAATGGTGCAGTAACTCCCATTGACTTAAGGATGGCTGTGAACGGCCGTTCGCTGCGCTAGCTGTCAACTAGACCTTGTTGTATATGCCTAAAGTCTGCGGTGAATCTTTCTAAACTCAGTTCCTTGTAAGTTGCCGTCCCGGGGTTAATGGGCACTGCGGTCACCTCGAACAAGGACACAAGCTCTAGGAAGCAGTAGGGGACAATGCAGTTTGCCAACGTGGATAACAATATAAATAAAGCTCCCGGCTCAAAGACACCGGCATGTATTTACATTCTAGGTTGGCGTAAGAGGAAACTGGCAAAGCCAACTGTTATTAGGTTTTTGCGCCGTTGGCAGAGAGGCAGGAGGGCAAGATGACAAACATAGAAAGCGGGAAGCGGAAGAGAAAATAACTGACGGAGGAGGGAGAAAAGCGCTTTATACGGTTTCACACAAGAGTTGGTGTAAACAAACATAGCAAATTGGACCCTCCGTAATAATGTTGCACAAACTGTATTGAAAACTGGTTCAAGGAAGACAACCTAGGGTTGTCATAAATGGAACTTTTCAGGTTTGGGTAAGTCTGAGTGGAGTACCTCCTGGTCGTACCCGGGACCCCTGCTTTTTAACTTGCTTATTCTAATGAACTGAGGGGGCAGCGAGACAAAGTCGCCATCTTTGCTGATTAGTATACGAACTTTTGGTGTAGGCCCCACCCCCCCAACATCAAATAAAGGCACGACCCTGATGGCTCATTGCAGATCACGACCGGGAGAGACGGAATCGGGCGCCGTAACCTTACGTCATGCGTTGACTCACGTGGACTAGTAGGAGGAAGGCTCTCTACTCCTTCTGGAGGAAACAGAAGTTGCAGTGCGCAACTGGCGGACCAAATGTGAACTTGGAGAGAGGTGGGGCTGCGAATCCTTGATTGGAGACAAGGAATGAGGAGGCATGAAGACAGCATGCTGACAGAGCCCAAGATCACTACATAGCTCAAAGGCACAAAACAATCTTTCTGGCATGAAAACGGCACAATGGATGGAGGGAGTCAACATAAGTATGCCCCTATTACAAAGCATTATAAGTAACCACACCTTGAATATGGCGTACAATTTTGGTCGGCCCCTCCTAGAAAACATTATTGAACGAGAGGAGTTCGAAAGCACCAAATAATAAAGGGATGGACAATTTCTAACTGATAGGCGAGCTAGCACAAAGTATTTATTTACACTTAGAAAAGAGGCGTATAAGAGGATATATAACTATATCAATATTTCAGGACAATACAAGGAGCTGTCAAAAGAACTTTCATCCCACCACGGGCTACAAAGGAATCGGGCCATCACCTTAGGGTGGGAAAGATTCCCGCAGACCAAGGAAAGCGTTCTTTACATAATGCTTATAAATGTGGATTCCATCCCCATTGAGAATGTGATGGAGATACAATCGATTGTTTTCAAAAAAAGGTGACAATCCTTTTTTAGGATGGGCAAAGTCTATACTGGATATACCAATAATAACTTGGAAGATGTTGATCCCATGGACTGAATATTTACCGATTGCAATTCTTAGTCAGCCAAATCTCAGTTTTTTTTCCCCTATATGGTACGTTTCTTGTTCTTTGCTTCCCTCTGAATCAAATAATTCAGTATGATATAAAATAAGTAGCTGACATGCTCCTACATGCTATCAATCAGGGTAACTGATGGCTGTCCCAACGTTTTTTTGTCAACTCCATCTACTATGTACCTAGGTAACTATGTACTGACGGAGAGAGGTGCGAAATACTGACCACATATTAATACAGATCACCCATTTAATGACGGCCATATCCATCAGCCAGGACCAATGAAGCAATCAGAAAACCGACTTGCAGGAATCCTAAAAACAGCAAAAAATGAGAAATAGATAAGTATCAAAAAGCACCATTTAACGTATCTTTGATTGGTATCAGGCTTGAATGGGTCACAGGAAACCGCTTGCCTTGAACCTCACAGTCACAGCACGAGGTAACATATCTTATTCGCATACCAAGACATGTAAGGAGATTAGGAGACGTGTGCCGGTTGACAGTACGTTAGAGAGTTAGAGAGCGTGCGAGGGTGCGTCAGTCGTTTAGGACGAGCGTGTGCGGGTCAGTACGTTAGAAGTTAGCGAGAGCGTTCGTGCGATCTGTGCAGTCTCACTTAGGAAGATACAGTGTGCGGCAGGTGCCGTAACGTTAGGAGGTTAGGCAGAGCGGGTGCGGCCGGGCAGTAGCGTTAGGAAAGCGCTGTTGCGGAATTGCAGTAGCGTACGAGGCTTAGAACACGGTGCGGGTCGGCAGTAGCGTATAGGAGTTAGGAGACGGGTGCGTGTGCAAGTGTTTAGAGGCTGTGCGGGTGAGTAGTGTTAGGAGAGCGGTGCTGGTGCGTAGCATTAGGATACGACGGTGCAATAGGTTAGATAGGTGTTGCGGGTTCGAGTAGTGTTAGGAGGCGTTGCGGTGGCATAGCGTTACTAGGTTAGGAGAGGTTGCGGGTGCATAGCGTCAAGGACCAAGGTGAAGGAGAGCGCGTTGGTGCTGGTGCATTATGTTAGGAGCGGGTCGGTGCAGTACTTCTTTAGAGAGCGATGTGCCGAGTGCAGTAGCGGTAGGTGTTAGAAAGCGACTGTGCGGGTCCCCAGATAGCGGTAGCGTGTACGAAGCGTATTGCGAATCAGTGCCAGTTCGGAGAGAGCGTGTGCTGGGTGCAGTATGTTAGAGAGCTGGCGGTAGCAGTAAGCGGTTCGATAGCGTAAGTTAAATAAAACCAGCAATCAGCCCTGACTGCTCTTCTTTAAGGCTTAGCACCACTTAGTAAATCTGACCCAATGTCACAGTTATCACGGGTATATCTGCAGTAGCAGTATAGGAATAATCATCTTTTTCCTATAGTCAGTTTGTGATCAGGACCTTACCTTTGTCACCAATAATGGGCCGACAACGTTGGTGTTGTACACATGCAAAAAGTCTTCTGCGTCCGCGGACTCCAGCGTGCTCGCTGGCATGATACCGGCGTTGTTAACCAGGACATTCAACCCGGCTCCGTTCAGATGCTTCTCCACCTCTTTGGTGGCATCTTTGACACTGGCGGGATCTGTGGCTTCTACAGACACGGAATTGGAATGATCATGTTAGTTGTTTCACGAGAATGATTGTGAAGAAATTATACGTAATGAACCAATCCCACTTTTTACCGGATGGGAATTCCGGGTCCAATGGCGCTGAGCTGCTCTATTTCTAGCTCCTGAGATGTATACCGGTGTCTGTGCCGGGTTGTGGTGAAACAAAATGGCGGTTTCAGTCTCCCACATCACGCGGGCCTATAGGAAGCCACAGCATCTTCAGTTGCAGTTTCCTATTGGCTCGCATGACGGGATGGATTAAAAACCCAGAGTGGCTCAGTGAGTAAAGACACTGACTAGCACCGAGTTTGAAGCAGTGGAATCAACATGCCACTGTGCAAACTGAGTGATTCTTTGTATAGTTATTTTGCTGTTGTGACGGTGAGGGGGTAACCAGGCCATATATAAAGGTCTTATGCCCGGTTGGTTACCTCTGAGCCATATTGGGGAGATTAGAGTGTCAGCTCTTGAACCCCGTCATGGCACATGCATTGTACTGTAATAAAGAATTTGTGTGTTTTACCTTTCGAGGAGTGCTAACCAGTGGAGATTCTCAGGCTATGAGTTTCAGGGTGGGTTTTGCGGAATGTGTATGTACAAGGGATCCTGAGTTGCTGGCCAACTGGAAACAAGTTGCGACTCACCGCCAGGTTTCCCTGCTTCAGCACAGAACAGAAAGGTAAATGAGGGCATAGGGATATGTGTATCCAGGGTACAGTCAGGGGTCCCTAGATTAATGGGAGTCCACTACTATATGCCCCAATAACCAGAAACCAAATATACAGGTTCTGGGGTGCTTCATCCATCAATAAGGTTGTAAGCTGATTTTTTGTCTAAGTCCAAATTCCTATGTGTTTTAGAAAAGTAACTCTGATTGAACCAATGCATTATTTGGTTCAACTTTTTACACATTTTCATATAAGAAGATCTAGGAGCGCTGAAACTGAACGTGCGCGTCTTTCAGTCAAAGCTAAGAAAAGGACGTACTGTAGACAAAATTGTGAAATATTTTTATTTCTGACATTGTGTATAATGGTATATATTTATGCACTGTATATGAGCTGGGGATTTCAAAGTCTGTGGTTCCGAGAGACCCTGTGGCTACCAAGCCTGGCGCCACCGAGTCTGCTCGGGTCCTGGACTTGAAAGCCACAGAGAAAGCCAAGGTATTAAAGTCATTTGGGCGGAGGAGTTAGACTCAAGTACCTTCGTCTTGGCATGAATAGAGGTCATCGGACTACCATTCGCCCAGCACAGACCTTGAGACACCTAACTCCACGGGTGGCTTCTGACTCACAGGCGGCAGAAATGCCAAGTTGGTGCATGCCCCTGTCAGATTTCTAATCCATCCTTGCCCGGCTTCAGTAGACTGGCAAACCTCTGATTGGCTGGTAGGAATTCTCCCACGCTCGGAAAGCCTGGAGTATTTCATGAATGGGACTGAAATACTATAAGAAACCCAGCAGCCAATCCGGTCCTCAGAATCTAAGCACGAAGACAGCAGAGGCAAATTCAAACTCACCAAAAGATGCTCTTGGAGAAATAGACGCGAGCCAGCTTCAGAAATTTCAAGGCAAGAAATTTTTTAAGTCCGACTTTTCTGAAAGGAGAACGTAGCGGTCGCGACTGGAACTACAAGCCGAAAAGAGTACCAGGACGTTTGGTACTTTCTCCCGGTCAAGGGATTTTGGCATCTCCGGCACTGATACAGCGGTGGTGTCTGGAACTACCTGCCGATTGCAGTTCTAGGACATTTTGGGTTAAACCCCGGTAACTTAAAGACTTTGTTTTATGGACTATTTGAGCAAGGAAAGGTTAGTTTTTAGCCCAGATCCCCCAGTAAGTGTGTTTTCCATTGTATATTGTAATTCACTGTGTGCACGTCGGTTTCCAAGGAATAAATCACAATTTATTTTATCTCCTTGTTTTGCTCAATGTTATGTTCCCAGTTTAAAAGGTGTATATACCTGGTCTCCCGTGATAGTTGTATTTTTAGCAATTTTACCCTATTAACGCCTCATCCACATAGATAAGATGTGAGTTAACGCAGGGGCTCAATCAGTCTGAGCTACAGCACAGGTGTTTCAATTAGTGCCAGCTTCAGCACAGGTGGCTCAATCTTTGACGGAGACACTGATTGAGCCACCTGTGCTGAAGCTGAGATATCCTCAAAACCTGACCTGTGGGGGGCTCTTGAGCCCCTCTGAATTAACATGCCTAAATGGGTATTAACTCCCATTGACTTGAATGGCTGTGAACGTCCATTCGGCTGCGCTATCCTGCAACAGACCTTGGGGCCTATGCAGAGAGCAGCGAATTTTAAAATTGGCGAATTTATTAAAAAGTAGCTTTTTTGGAGAGTTTTATTCTCCATATGCAGAAAAGTGCGAATTCTGCTATGTTTAACATGGATGCGTGTGGCGAGTTTAAATTGGCGAGATGCGCGCTTCAGAAACGTGTAAAAACAAATTCGCGCCTTTTTTTTCCCTTTGCAATGGCCGCGAGCGGCAGCTTCTTGCCATTTTTTTCTGGCGAGGCAAAAAGGAGACAATCGCGCCATTTTATTGGCGCGAACAGCCGCTAGATGCCGTTCGCGCCTCTCTGCATACGGATATTTTTAAAACAGGCGAGATTGAGGTTCTCGCCAGCCGCGAGGCGAGTTTTACAAATAGAAAAGAAAAATTGGCGCGTTTTTCGGAACTCGCCATTTTCTGCTGCTTTCTGCGCGATTTTCTCCAAAAAATGGCGAATTTCGAAATAGCGCTGCTCTCTGCATAGGCCCCCTTGTTGTATAAGCCCCTTAAAGTCTGCGGTTGAATTCTGTAAACATCAGTTCCTTGTAAGTTGCCCGTCCGGGAGGTTAATGGGGCAACTGCGCTTCACCCTCGAACAAGGACACAAGCGCTCAGGAAGCAGGTACATGCAAGTTATGCCAACGTGATAACAATATAAAGCCTCCCGGCTCAGACACGCAGGCATGTATTTACATTCTAGGTGTGGCTGTAAGAGGAAAACTGGCAAAGCAAACGTTATTACGGGTTTGGCCCGTGGGAGAGAGGCAGGAGGGCAAGGGAAAACAATAGAAAGGCGGGAGAAAGAGAACTGACGGAGAGAGGGGAGAAATTGACACTATTTAATACAGATACACACATTTATAGACTGGTCATTCACAGGTGCATGACAAGCAGAGTCCAGAAAAGCGTGCGCAGAACTATATGAAACATACAGAAAATTAGAAACACACATATACAATAATATATAAAAAATAGAAGAAAAGAAGCGCCAAATCCTAGTGCATTACTGTGCAAACTTGATACATTTAATGCCCAAAAATCTCAATAAAAATAAACTCACAAACATAGAACAATTAAAAGCATTTTATGAGATATACTCATGCTCCAAGGACCAGGAAAACGCTGCTTGACTGCTGTCTTGGCTCCGTCACACCTCTGGATCTGAATGCTGCCTTTGCTGTTCACCGATAGCAGGAACTTTTTTTTTTGTTCCTAACCCAAAGCACCCCTTCTTCTTTGTTCTGTAAGCCCCCCACACCCCACCCCACCCTGATTATAAGTGAAAAACAAATAAAAAAAACTATTTGAAACAAAGAGTGTTTTTCGCGCGTGCACAGGCTGAAGTAAAGACTGGAAAGTTCTGCACACACTATCACATCTTCTTGACGCGGAAAAGAACCTGCAACCCACATACACTTTCCTGGGTCCAATACACCAGCAGGAACGGAGCACTCTCTCCGTGTAGCACACAGGCTGGGGATGAGCTCGCTGTACATTACACCAGCAGGAACGGAGCACTCTCTCCGTGAAGCACACAGGCTAGGGATGAGCTCGCTGTACATTACACCAGCAAGAACGGAGCGCTCTCTCCGTGTAGCACACAGGCTACGGATGAGCTCGCTGTACATTATACCAGCAGGAGACATTAGAAGTAACGGGGCAAAAGGACTGAAATGTTTTATACATTTGCACAATGGATTTCTAGTCTCGAAATCCGGATGCCTGGGAAGGCGACAACTCACAGATCCAACCATGTGATCTGCTTCATCAACGTGTATTTTTTTGTTACATGGTGCTGGAGGGGCTGCCAAGTTATTCAAACTTTATGGAAAGTCCCTGTTAAAATTTGATAGAAGCTAAAAGAAAGTTATGCTCCGTATGCCCATGGTATGTATCAGGGACTTGCTCTCTGCAGTTTTAACGGGCAGTCCCACATAGCAGGCAAAACAAGTACAGCGCAACCCCGTTACAACGCGATCCGTTACAACGCGAACCCGCTTATAACGCGATGCAAGCGCGGCTCCCAATTTTCGTATTTATGAATACTTTACAAAACGATTATTGGGATCTTAAATACTTTATTGTACAATGCATACAATTGTACATTATTTCTAACGCGATCCGCTTATAGCGCGATGTCATTCTTCGGACCCCCAGCACAGCGTTATAAGGGGGTTGAGCTGTAATAGTTTCACTTATTTGATATGTTGCTATTTTCTTTTCCGGGCCCTATGTTATTCTAACTGTGCAGAAGAAAGCTGCAGGTTTAGCGTTCCCCGGAGCTGCGGAGTAAGCGCGCTTTGTTCCTGCTCGGGGTAGGCGAGTTCAGCGGGGGGTCCATTCTTGAGGACTGGCGATGGGAACCTCCGGGTTAACTATTAACATTAAAAATACCTCATCTTTTCTGATATTCTGACCAATTACCTACATTTAATCACCGTGCCACTGTGCCACTGTGCCACTGTGCCACTGTGCCACTGTGCAAACCGAGTGTTTCTTTGTGTAGTTATTTTACTGTTGTATTTTTAGCAATTTCACCCTATTAACGCCTCATCCACAAAGATAAGGTGTGAGTTAACGCAGGGGCTCAATCAGTCCCTGCTTCAGCTCAGGTGGCTCAATCAGGTGCTCAGTCGTGTGCTGAAGCTGAGATATCCTCAAAACCTGACCTGTGGGGGGCTCTTGAGCCCCTCTGAATTAACATGCCTGAATGGGCATTAACTCCCATTGACTTGAATGGCTGTTAACGTCCGTTCGGCTGCGCTATTCTGCAACAGACCTTGTTGTATAAGCCCCTTAAAGTCTGCGGTTGAATTCTGTAAACATCAGTTCCTTGTAAGTTGCCGCCCGGGAGGTTAATAGGGCAACTGCGCTTCACCCTCGAACAAGGACACAAGCGCTCAGGAAGCAGGTACATGCAAGTTATGCCAACGTGATAACAATATAAAGCCTCCCGGCTCAGACACGCAGGCATGTATTTACATTCTAGGTGTGGCTGTAAGAGGAAAACTGGCAAAGCAAACGTTATTAAGGGTTTGGCCCGTGGGAGAGAGGCAGGAGGGCAAGGGAAAAACTATAGAAAGGCGGGAGAAATAGAACTGACGGAGAGAGGGGAGAAATAGAGCTTTTGATACGGTTTCACACAAGAGGTTGGTGTACAAAATAAAGCAAATTGGACTCCGTAATAATGTTTGCACCTGGATTGAAAACTGGTTAAAGGATAGACAACAGAGGGTTGTCATAAATGGAACTTTTTCAGGTTGGGCTAAAGTCGTGAGTGGAGTACCTCAGGGATCGGTACTGGGACCCCTGCTTTTTAACTTGCTTATTAATGACCTTGAGGTTGGCATCGAGAGCAAAGTCTCCATCTTTGCTGATGATACTAAATTGTGTAAGGTAATAGAATCAGAGCAGGATGTAATTTCTCTTCAGAAGGACTTGGAGAGACTGGAAACGTGGGCAGGTAAATGGCAAATGAGGTTTAATACAGATAAATGTAAGGTTATGCATTTGGGAAACGAGAATAAAAAGGCGACTTACAAATTAAATGGAGATATATTGGGGGAATCCTTGATGGAGAAGGATTTAGGAGTGCTTGTAGACAGCAGGCTTAGCAATAGTGCCCAATGTCATGCAGTAGCTGCAAAGGCAAACAAAATCTTATCTTGCATGAAACGGGCAATGGATGGAAGGGAAGTAAACATAATTATGCCCCTTTACAAAGCATTAGTAAGACCACACCTTGAATATGGAGTACAATTTTGGGCACCAATCCTAAGAAAAGACATTATGGAACTAGAGAGAGTGCAGAGAAGAGCCACCAAATTAATAAAGGGGATGGACATTCTAACTTATGAGGAGAGGCTAGCTAAATTAGATTTATTTACATTAGAAAAGAGGCGTCTAAGAGGGGATATGATAACTATATACAAATATATTCAGGGACAATACAAGGAGCTTTCAAAAGAACTATTCATCCCACGGGCAGTACAAAGGACTCGGGGCCATCCCTTAAGGTTGGAGGAAAGGAAATTTCACCAGCAGCAAAGGAAAGGGTTCTTTACAGTAAGGTCAGTTAAAATGTGGAATTCATTACCCATGGAGACTGTGATGGCAGATACAATAGATTTGTTCAAAAAAAGGTTGGACATCTTTTTAGATGGGAAAGGTATACATGGATATACCAAATAAGTATACATGGGAAGGATGTTGATCCAGGGATTAATCCGATTGCCAATTCTTGGAGTCAGGAAGGAATTCATTTTTCCCCTTAATGGGGTTTTTTGTTTGGCTTCCTCTGGATCAATAAGTAAGTATAGATATAAAATAAAGTATCTGTTGTCTAAATTTAGCATAGGTTGAACTTGATGGAC
>WSYH01016342.1:0-13153 GCA_036426205.1 Ascaphus truei
CAAACACAAATTACCTGCAACAGACCGTAAAATACCGGATGCTATAGTAGGGGGACACCAAAATAAAATTATGTAATATATTTATAGTTAATAAATGTCCCCTAACGGTGCTATGGAGCAGAAAATATATGAAAGCAAGAAACAAACAGAAGCCCCAAATAAGCACACTAGCATATCCTTAAAAAAATAACGATTTATTAAAGCAATAACATAAAACAAACTCAACATAAAATAAAAATCCTAGGGGAACCCTTACTATCAAACCTGACTAGCTGCCAAAAGTAAATAGTGAAGAAACTAATAAACAGACACCATAATAATGGTAATATATATATGCCATCACTAATTTAAATAACACAGAGAGTAATAACCTTATGTTCAAATGAAAAATATATTTTTCCACCTCAACTCTAAAAGCACCGGCTGTTAATTAACGTGCATGAATAAGACATCCCTTCATCAAAAATACAACACCTAATAATAGAGAGTGATTGGAAGCTATATCATAGCAGCACCCCCCCCCCCATATAACGTGTGTAAAGAGAAGGAGGTACACTTAAAGTCACTGAAAAAATGACAAATACACCCAATGTTAATATATATATGTGCCAGAATGGAATAATCACTAGGCACACAGCATGGAGCTTGCTATCTTATGACTCACGGATACCAATAGCTGCAGGGAGTTCCAGTATATAGCAGTAAAGATTCACAGACTCATCCAGTAATGTCCTCAGTTGCAGATAGGACACACGCTCCTCCGTTCATGAAGTATACCGGCAAGTCCTAGGTGATTACAATCAGTTCCAGCAGGCAAGAGGGAGGAGACAGTCCAAACATAACATGCAGCAGAATACAAAGTGCAGGAATCATCTGCTCAAGGAGGAAATCCATCAGCTGGCAGGATGCAAAGCTGTGAGCCTTGAGCAGTGATAAGCACGACACTGTGTATCTTCCGAAAATAGCAGATTGTAACAGGTCTCAGTGGTTACACAGCAAGGCGGTCAGACCTCAGGACTCACCAGGAATAAAACAAACAACCACAACGCACGTTTTGCCATTAATGGGCTTTTTCAAGGGGTCTAACGAACTGTAGTATGCTGGATATTTAAGTTGTAACGCATTGTAATTGCAGCCAATAGGAGACAAGTAGGGGGGAGAGTAGTGCAGCTGAATTGATTTCTCCCAAGGGTTCTAATTACAGGAGACAAACAACATAAATTTAAAATCACACATAAAAAGTTAAATGTCTAAATATACCATAGATTATATACCATTCCTAATTTATATGCATTATGTAAAAACAAACAAATTATAAGCTCAACCTGAATACATGAAGATACAATTGTATCTCATAGTTAAATAGAGCTAACTCAGCAACTATTATATCAAAAAAAGAGATACGAAGAACAGTCATGACATGCAGATAAGTGCCAATAGGCAAAAGTGGTTGTAGTATATACATTTATATTACTACAGATACAGAGAAATAGATGATAAACACCTAAAAACAGCAGATGTCAATGGCCCCATTTTTTTTATTTTAAATTTTCAACCTTGATCCCATACTGCTGCACCAGCCTTTTTTTAAAACTTCTCGGGTTCGTAGCGGTTGCATCTTCTGAATTACACGCGCAATTATTTGGGTATCCCCGCATTCACGCTGCCCAGCACCCGCGGCTTATCCGCAGTTGATCTGTTTAATTATAATGGTTCGGATTTAATTGGGGGCAATTCTTTGCGTATCCGCCAGGTGGCAGATATTCATGAATTGCAATGAATTCTAATGTACTACAGTAATGTATCTTCTTGCAGGTGTTTAAAAAAAAACACAGTGGCCCATTGTGAATTGACCTTGGTACTGAAGAAGTTAAAATACTGTATCAATTTAGGCGTTTCATAATAAAAACTCAATGCAGAGTGTCTTTTTTCCATAACTGTACTGGATTTCTCCTGTCCTGCAATGAGAACACTGCCGCAGTCCGTGTGCAAAAAGCCAGATATAACGTACACTTTTTTAATATGGTCCGCTAATAATGCAGCAGATGATAAGATCGCCACAGTTGGTCAAATTTATCAATATTTAATCTCAAATTATGATTTTTACAAATTTTAACCAGATGCTCTTGTGTGGAAGCATGCAATAAGGAAAAAGTTATGTATTGATCCTTGTTTTTCTCGTATTGCTCCTGCACACGGAGTTAGAGGATGGTATTGGTGTGTGTTGCCAGAGTTTTACAGTATCTTTGATCATGGAGACTTAAAAGGCGAAAGGTCATGGTAAAACCAACTAAGATTCATCAGTACCAGGCCAGCAATGGAACAGCACCAGCGCCGCCAGCGCTGGCACCAGCGCCCCCACCGGCTTACACTAACGGTCCAACCGTCAGTGAAAACCTGGTGACCGGCAACCCTTGCTATCTGTCCCCATCAGGATACCTGCAGCCTGAGCAAGATTTCACGTACACATACCAGCAAGCTTGCATGTACCAAAAAGATTTCCAGCTTTATCAGCTGTCAACTACAGCTGTAGCAGGCCCGTTGTCACCTGTCAACTATGTGTATAATCAAGAATACGGGACTGGCAGTGGCTATGCGGAAACCGATTGGCAAAGTCTATAATGAAGGTTAACACCTGCAGTTCAAGCTGCCGTATTTTATTATTTTTTTTAAATATCAATACATTATGCACACAGACAAGCAATTAGTTACTGCAGATCGGTCCGTTCTCCTGTAATCAATCGCTTTGCTTATGGTTATTTACTTCTATTATTTTATTCACAATTCTAGAAAATGTAGTCCAGCATTATGATTGGCTGAGCAGCTTCTACAGTAGATACTGAACAATTGGTGGACAGCTAGGCGCATGCGCGTTATGTATGTCCCATTGGAACCTTGTTGAAACTTGTTGAGTGTCATCACATTTAGGCGTGTAAGAGACACCCCCCCCCCTGAGAAAATTATTGTGGCCTTGTTGAGGGGATTGATTGATTTTAACCAACCATTATGTGAAATGTTATACAGTACTTACTGTATGTTTTTGAGACACTGACATTTTTATAAAAGGTTGCAGAATGCAACAATTAAACAATTTAAAAAATATTGTACATTTTTTTATTTTTTGGGAGTTAAAACATTCTGTTATGAATTTTGAACAACAGAACAGCAATAACGGAAACATATACTGTAATATACAGTACCAGTAATAATTTATTTTTCCTCAGAAAAGAAACTTTGGCATCAAGCGGAGAACGGCAAATGGAGGGATTCCGATGGATAATATCGCATTTTTGAAACGTTGCTTGCGCATTGATGAATCTGATTTAAAAATACAAGTACTGGACAAGGACTGGAGGCAACAATTTAGTGACAGTGCAATTTTTATTGAATAGGATGGAATAACTGTGAGCTTTATAGAAAACCTTAAACACTATGCTGCTGTTTTCATATTCAACACTTTTTTTACAATACATACTGTACTGTATAAGAAACCCCAAAAATAAAAATGTATCATCTTTTATGCTATACAGTATGTATTTAATCTACAGTATATGTATTGTACAGTATATGTATTGTTTTAATACTGTTTTGATTTAATGCGCATGCGTACAGTATACTTTATGTCTCATGGAACCTTGTTGAAACACATACAGTATGCGTGTCATCACATTTATGCGCATGCGTGTATGTGAACAAGAGACATCCCACATCCCCCCCGAGCCATTCATGAAAATTCCCTAAGCCCTTATTCTGTTTACTAACTCCTGCACACACGTCAACAGTATTAGTTCGCCACCTCCCCAACCGCCTTGCACGCAAAGTCTTACTAACAAGATAATGGTAATGCAACCACTTATTAACTCCCCACCCCCTCTAATTCTTGTAGTCTTCTTCAGGGACTGACTGATTTTAACCAACCATTACTGAATGTATGTTTTTGAAACACTGTATTTTCTGATAAAAGGTAACACAATGAAACCATTTTAAAAAATGAACTTTTTTTTATTTTTTGGGAGTCAAAACATTTTTTGATAACTTTTGAACAGATGAAAAATCAAGCTGCGATGTCGACCCCCCCCCCAGTTTGTCTTTCCATGGACGAGCCCTTGTGTGCCTCAAAATGCCATTTATTGAGTCTCTCAAGATTCTCATTAAAGGATCGGTAATTTTGAAATACCGCTGCAATTCCTCCACAATTGATCTCCGTAAATTTTCTAGCAGCGCCTTTTTTATTTGATTCCCTTTGTAGTTCAAGTTGTGTGTCCACCCGCAGTACACCTCATAACTGACGTGGTGTTTGAAGATGTACATTGCATATCTCTGAGCTATACCAGCACTTGCAACAATGTACTTCTCCCTGAGTGGCTGGGGCAGGTCACGAAAGCTGATGTCGGGCACCATTTCAGTGCAATCGTTTGTGGGTGTGACTCTGGGAGCAGGTGTGTTTATGGGAGCGGGTGTGCTTCTGGGAGTGGGTGTGCTTCTGGCAGCAGTCGAGGGTAGGTGTTCTGGGAGGATGCTTTCCTCCAGTCGAAGTTGCCTTATCGGGGTTGACATCTCCTGTCGTGGTCTTAACAGGGTTTTCATGTCATCCTCATCATACAAGTACACATTTTCTTCAGACGGAGGGGGTGTGCTTGGTGATGAAATCATGCCACCCTCCTGCTCTTGCATCTGCATACAGGGGCAGGAACTCAAAGCAAAGAATGTATCCCTGCTATGTCAGTCTCTATTTCTCCATACGCCCATCCATCTGCTCCATACGCCTATCCATCTTTTCCATCCACCTATCCATATTTAACATGGTCTCTAAAAGAAGATCTATCTTTCGCACCATAGAGTTGTCAGGCAACTCGACACAACTTAACCCATTCAGCATGCGGGAGAACGAGCTGGATCTTGTGCAAGGAGTGCTGTGGACATCTGAGTGGATGGGTGCTGGAGCAGTTGACCTGGGGGTTCCCGGCAGAGCAGCATCGTAAATGGATGCAGTTGACCTGGGGGTTCCCGGAGAGAGCAGCGTCGTAGATGGATGCAGTTTACCTGGGGGTTCCTGGGAGAGCAGCGTCGTGGATGCAGTTGACCTGTGGGTTCCCGGGAGAGCAGCGTCGTGGATGGATGCAGGTGACCTGGGGGTTCCCGGTAGAGCAGTGTGCTGGATGGGTGGATTCCATATGTTTTGCGTTCTTTGTACACCAGCGAATTTCTTTTTACATAATAAGGCCCAGGCTTCTTAACGTTTGGGATCGTCTGAAGGTTTTCTTTATTATCCTTGGCCCTTCGCTTTGGCTTTGACTTGTAAAAGGCTTCTTCTGCCTTTCGCTTTTTCATAGTTGGCACGGCAGAAGCAAGTGGGTTCCTGCGTCCGTAGAATCGGGGTTCATCCATGGATGCAGATGGAATAAAGCACAATGCATTATATGGACAAGAGCAAGTTCAGATACAGATCAGTGTGTGGTAGGCTATGCAATTTGTGTGACCTTTTATACACAGTGTCCCTATTGTGATTGAGGTGTAGGTGTTAAAAGTGTGCGTACTGTGTACTAAACCTGTCGAGTGAGGTTGAGACACATTAAAGTATAAATACACCATCCATTTTGTTGATTCACTGCACATTGAATACACATTGACTACACATCAAAAATAAATTCTTGTGCTTGTATTGCTTTCTAAACGCAGCGATGCCGGTTAAAAAGATTTCTAAGGATATCAGCATGAGAATACAGAATATGTACAAGAGTGGACAACGAATTTCACAGAATCAATGCTGGTTAAGTACTTCGGCCTCGTTGTACCAGCTGCCACCGTGAGCTATAATTCCCACAGTAAGGCCAGAAATGTCAAGCGGACACGAACAGTTACTACCGTGTAAGTAAAGTATTTTCAATATGTTTTCTTTACTGTACAGTACTGTAATAGAACTTTTACTTGTTAAATAGCTTATTGTTTTTAACAGTACCTTTTTCCTAGCAATTATTTGAGATAAAAAAAATTGTACCACCCCCAATGTAGTATACTGTATCCCCGTATCGTTACCATACAGTATATATCGCCATGCTCAGTAGCACTCCTCTGTGAAACCTATATGCTTATATATGTTGTGGTTATTTTGTGGGTCCAATATGAGCTTGCAGGTGTTCTGTATGTTTTACAAATCTTGTTCAGCTGGTCTTAGCTGATTGGAAGGTGGCTCTTCCTATCTTGTTGAAGCTCACCCCCTCCCACATTTAAATGGTTAAAAGCTCACTCTATGGCATCTCCCACTCTCAGGGGAACTTGCCTGCTTACAGTGTGATGTGACAGAGTGCTTTTCCTGGTAATGTACAGGTTAATAAAAGCTTCAATCAGACTTAGAACTATGCAACTAATTTTGACGGATTTATTATAAATCATTCTTCCAGGTAATGCACAGGTTATTAAGAATTTATATTAGTGTTAGGGACCCTTGAGATGTGGTCTGCCGTGTAGTGGCTCAGGGGCTTACAACACTTTGGCCAAAATGTTCAACTAAAAGACCATTTTATTTAATAGATATCTATACATATATATTTAGGCACTGTACCGTGTATAGGTTTCACTGGATGTGCACTGAGCTCTGTCTGTGTTTCATGTTCTGTCTCTGGTTTTAAATATATTTCGCCATGCTCTGTAGCACTCCTCTGTGACACCAATATGCTTATATATATGTTGTGGTTATTTTGGGGGTTCAATATGAGCTTGCAGGTGTCCTGTATGTTGTATTATTTTTAATCAATACTTTTGCTACTGTAGGCTTGCTCTTCTTTTCATACTGTTTTTATTTTATGCGCATGGGTGTATGTCTCATTGGAACCTTGTTGAAACGCATAGGTGTGTTACAGTATCACATTTCTGCGCATTAAACATGATGACCTGTTGAAAATATTTCTTTCAACTAATAATTCAGCAAACAGCACTCTCCCCCTCCCCCCTGCACAAACACAAGGCTAAAGTATTTCTACTTCTTATCGACACCTCTCCCAAACCATTAATTTGTAATGGGTGGCTTTCTGGCTTTAATCTTCCCAAACCTGTCATCACATTTTTGCGCATGTGTGTATGTCTCATTGGAACCTTGTTGATTATTCATGCGCATGCGTGTATGGCTTCCCATTCAATTAGAATTTCAAATCTGATTTTTTTTTTAGTTTCTCGACATGTGCCTGCATAACAATTCTTGATATTCTGAGAATCAATCAGTACTGTAGCTTTATAATTCTATACTAGTCATGTACGTACTTTATGAGGTGAGTGGCATACTGTGATTTTTATTTGGGGGGTGTGGGGTTCAGTATTTCTACTTCTTATCGACACCTCTCCCAAACCATTTATTTATATTTATTTGTATATGCGAGAATGACTCCTCCATCCACCCCAACCCCCAACCCCGAAGCAATTCATTAAAATCTTTGAGGCTTTGTTTACGGTAACGCATGCGCATGTGTGATAATCCCTTCTCGAATGACTCATCCACGCACATACTGGTACCAAGAGCATTTCAAGTTTAAGTGCCGGTGGTAACTAGCACATTCAACTCCTCCCCCCCACACCACTTCACACACAAAGCCTTACAACGTGAATAGAAATGTTTATCCACATATTTCTGAATTTAATATGTTAATCTGATAAGCCCTCCTTGGCAACTAGTGTAGCCCACCGCTAACCACCACACACAAACCCAACCCTTCTTGAAGAATCCCCCCCACACAATCAAAGTGAATTTAATTAAAGTTCAAAGAATATGAAAGAGACATAGGGCCTCATGCAGTAAGCGTTGATAAGGGAATTATCGCCATTTTATAGCCAAAATTGGGTTTGAGATTCAGTAAGCGCCGATAAGTGCTTGATTTCGCCATGTTTCGGAGCCGATTATTTTGTTATGGCCAGTCGGCTGCCGATAAGCCTGTTTTCGCCACTGATCGCCACTTTTTTAAATCGGCTGGATTCAACAAAAAAAAACAGCTTATCGGGGCTGATCGGCACTACGAAATTGAGATGTTATGGCCAATTTCTCCCGCCAACTAAAGTTGGCAGTTTGGAGGGGAGAACGATCGCTAAGGCTGCCGGAACGGCACTTAGAAAAAAAAAATCTTCTGTACATCAATGGAGTCAATGGAGCGGGGACGTATAACAGTATAGTACTGTTTACGTTTCATTGCTCACAATACAAACGTCATTTGCATTACAGTGTGGGGGCATTCCCTGCATTGTGTCACAGCTGACGTGTATTATTTGCATAACATTCTACTTTTACATGTTTTCAGCATTTGCGGATCACATTACTCATCATGTGATGATGTGTCAAGGGAAAATACTATACTCAACTCTTAAAGGAGAACCTCACATCACATCACACATTTTACTGAACTGAGCGACAATTATTTACATGATGTTACATATGTCACACATCTAACACATACACTGTATATTCATGTTCTTTTACATTACACAATGCTTGTAATGTGTCACGCATCTTTAAACGTTCATGTACATCTAAATTCTCATGTTTACATCTACGTTTGGTCCTCCCTATTTTCATGACGTCACTTATTGGACGATCAATCACATTGCATGTTTACATTGTAACCGTTGCATTACAAGCACTTCAACCTAACTTATACACACATGTACAGTAATTCATCATTGGGACACCTTGTAAACTCATTCTATAGCAACTATCCTCATTACAGAAATGCATGCATATGCACACGACTATTCATTGTTGTCAACATGTCACAATAACATGGCTAATTACACATGTTACACAAAACTTTTCCCACGTCAATCTCAGCCTTTTTGTCTAATTACATGACTGACTGTTGCGTTCAGAAGTTTTACATGCATTGCACATGCAACTATTTATTTGCAAGCAATGTTTGTACAAAGCTTCACGTCACATCATTGGCAAATATCATCATTCCCTGCAGAATACACACAACAAATACTTATAACAACAACTGCACACAGCTTGCCACAGAAGTACTTTATTATGTTAATGTAACATCTTGCATTTTACTATGTCACCTGACATCATCACATACCTATTTAAAGGACGCCCATTACCTGCTCATTCACAGCTACTCATTTCAAAATGTTGAGATTGTTTAGGAGACGGAGGAACATTCTTTTCTATGACATGCTTGATGATCAAGAGAATCATATAGGGCAAGGGAGGGACACACCGAGGGACAGTGACAGGGACAGTCACGCGGATACGACAGGGACAGGGAGAGGGACAGGCCGAGGGACAGGTAGAGGGACAGGAGATCAGAGGAGAAGACAGAGGAGTTAGATGGGATGAGTGAGGAGGAGATTGTAAGTCGCTATCGTTTGAGTTCAGCAGCAATCTTATCTCTTTATCAGGAGATAAGGGGAGATTTAGATTTTTTCACAGCCAGAGGTCGTGCAGTCCCTGGGCTTGTTAAAATGCTGTGCTCATTACATTATCTTGCTTCCGCGTCATACCAGACAACTGTGGGCATAGTGGGCGGGGTCTCGCAATCTACATTCTCGCGGGCCTTGACCCAGTTTCTCTATGCACTCAATAGACGCGCTAGGAATTATATTCATTTTCCTACAGAGGCGACAGAGTGGCTGGAAGTCAGGACTGGCTTTTATAATATAGCAGGGATACCATGTGTGCTGGGTGCAATCGATTGCACACATGTTGCTTTGATTGCACCTAGTCAGAGTGAGCATGTGTACCGCAATCGTAAGCACTACCATTCACTCAATGTACAGGTGGTATGTGATGCGACGATGAGGATAATGCATGTGGTACCCAAATTCCCTGGTTCCAGTCACGATTCCTCTATCCTGAGGAACTCTTCAGTCTTCCATGCGTTCGAAGAGGGACATTTTGAACATGGTTGGCTGCTGGGTGAGTACAGATTTACATGTTCTAACACAAAACACATTTTTATGTAGGAATGTTGGCATTGTACAATTTGATCACTAATGTCAGCTTATGTGTGCTCCATTCATTATAGGTGACTCAGGATACGGAATTAGGCCGTGGCTCTTGACTCCGGTGCTAAACCCTCAAACTGAAGCAGAGGAGAGGTACAATGCAGCCCATATATCTACAAGATCTGTTATAGAGAGGACATTTGGCCTACTCAAGACCAGATTTAGGTGTCTGGACAGAACTGGTGGGGCTCTTCTATACAAGCCTCAAAAAGTGTCTGATATTATCCTTGCCTGTTGCATTTTGCACAATGTTGCACTGAGGCACAATGTACAGTCAGACCTAGCTGAGCCTTTGGTAGACGAGCATCCCACCCATGTAGCTGCTGAAAATGAACAAACAGCCAGTGGTGGCCAGACACGCCAGAATCTCATCAATTAATTTTTTTCTTGTAAGTAAAAACATATATGTTCCAAGTTCTACTTTTATAGTTACATTATGTTATCTTAACAATAATGTTTTTTTTATATACCCTTCTGGTAGGACACAGATGAATATGGGTTGCACACCTTTCTTCTCTCTACTGTGTGCACAAAGGGATGTGGCACCGGTATGTTATTGTTGCACAGGTTATATAATCCCTCTTCAATTTTACTTTAGTTGTGTGTATGTGAATACAACTGGGGTAACAAAGCACTAATATTTTAGCATTGTGTTGTTCCTTATGCTAACACAATACACATATTATGCCCATACTCATTCATGCTTCTAGTATGCTTACATACAATGTTATTGGTGCAGTGTAACATGTACATCCATATGATGTGTACACCAGGCTGATTTACATTTTGAATGTGATTAAATATACATGGTGTTGCACATTTAACACCAAATACACACTTTGCTGTGTTGTTTACGGTACTGAAGATGGCATGTCAATGTTTGCAATTTATATATTGTTCCTTTGCATTATAGGTATATCTCCAGTATGACTGATCATGGTATGTATATTTGCTGACATCTCTCATAAGATGTGCCTACATCAATCTTCCTATAATTATTTGAAGTCAAAACCCAACATATTGGTTTAAACACAAATGTAACATATATGTACTTTCTGTATCATGTATATGCATTTAGCTACTCTTGAGTTTCATGTGCATTGTATTAGAAAATGATTACTCCCATTTCATCACATTTTATGTATGTTCCCTTATAAATTCCATTAATGTAATATAGAGGTGTTTGGAGACAAGGGGATAACTGTACTTATTTGTTTACTTACGGGAGCTCATTCATCACGGATGAAATTGACTGATCATAACACTCCATGCATGAATGCCTGTAATCACAACAATGCGTACTACATCTTATATTTAGCAATGTAGGTGTTTTTTAATGCTAGGAATTAATAGTCAACATTAATTTAAATTTGTGACATGTGTATGTATAAGTCACACGTGTGTGGATGTGTCCTACATGTACCAAGTGTAAAACTGTTAACAGAAAACACAATTTTGTCGCAAATGTTACTGTCATTTAGCATTTCTAATTTACCAATATGACAATGTTGGTAATATTTTAGGAATATAAATCACGTCACTTCATCATTATCATGATGATAATTATCAAGTATTCTCACAATTGTAACGTCAATCACGTGCACATTAGCATAGACACACTTTTTAAGACAACTGTTTGTGTCTGTATCAATTTGTGTAGGATCCATGTATAACACCGACAAATGATAACACCAGCTTTATTATGGTAGCTTATATCATCATATTGACTATACTATGTATTTTTAGAACGTTTAATAAACACAGTAAACTATAGTTAGTTAGGTTAATGAAATATACACAGAAACGTACTTCATTACATGATGTTGATGTCATATTCAGAACATCATGCATTGTAGGGGACCACAACATCTGGCCAATAACATTATTTGCTACAGTCCCAAACCATTTTATCAACATACCCATGTAACAAGAGATTTTAAACAATAAATGGCTAGTTGGTTGTAAGTGTCCTTTACATTGGGAGAAGGAGTGGCTCAGTGAGTAAAGACACACACTGGCACTAAGAGTTTGAAGCAGGGGAGTCTGGTTCAATTCCCGGTGTCGGCTCCTTGTGACCTTGGGCAAGTCACTTTATCTCCCTGTGCCTCAGGCGGCAAAAAATAAATTGTAAGTTCCACGGGCCAGGGACCTCAGCCTGAAAAATGTGTCTGTAAAGCGCTGTGTACAACTAGCAGCGCTGTACATGAACATGCTCATATTATAATTATTATTATTATTATTATTATTGTTACATAGTTTCGACAGTCATACGTTCCATTACACAATAGAATACACAAATGTGTTAGCAGAGTGGGAATGGTTGTTATATATAAAACACACCATGCCATAAAATGATAGTAGTCATTAAAGAACACTCAATAAAAATTCATGAGGCACTATTTTGCAACATCATTATGTTAATTAAGTGCTTATGCAATATAGGCATAAGGGTATCACATTTTTAATTGTTTGTTAATAAGCGCTGCAAGCAATATAAAATTAGTTCCATATGTAGTATAGTAGTCGGTGGCTCCTCCTCACAATCATCTCATATAAAGTTAGACATACATTGATCCGATTGTATCTTCCCCGACATCTCTGAAATACAGCAAACACATGATGGTCAAATATGGCACCTTACTATATATGTATCCGTGACAACGCGTTACACAGCTCTACATGATTGTGTACATACACACGTCACTCACTTATATGTTAGAAGTACAAGTGTACATCAGTATGTAAGTGTACATCAGTATGTAATGTTTCTAACTATGTATATGATGTGAACGTTGCCTGTATACTGAAAAATGTGCGCGCACATCTTAGTGTGCGCACGCACTTCACGCTTGGCTGCACTAACTGTTAGCGCATGCGCAAAACAAAGCGTACGTTGTGCGTTCAATACATCTTGAAAATACCATTAAACATAAAATCTTTATTTCAAATACAATGAAGACGAAACTACATTCGTTCTAAACGAGTACATCTGTATTCTTTTTAAACAGACGTGTTTGGACAGAAAGGACGGCCGATAACACAATGCGCAAATGCAATACGTGTGACGTCATGTTAAACCAGCGTGAAACGCACGCTAACACTCCTCCCACTCAATTAATATTCGGCTAACGCCCAGTTGATGCCTACAAACACTGAGCCGCACACA
>WSYH01016343.1:0-13152 GCA_036426205.1 Ascaphus truei
CACCTCCAGAGTTTTTAATCCCTCCCTAGCCAAGCGTCAATCGGCTGTGTCACCCTATCCTACCAACCCCCTCTCTCCACTGGGTCGTTAACCTTCTGCATATTGCCATTGTGTTCTTAATCCACCCATAGCCGAGCTACAAACACTCAGTACGCCTGCGTCTAATCACACCATCCCCCTCCCCCAACCCTTAGAGGCCTGTTGTTTTAACGGTAACGCTTTGGAAAATCCCCTCTCGAATTTGAAATGTAAATCTGATGTGCACAGCACTGTGAGAATTGAGAGTAAACTGATACTGTATTTCATCAGGGTGTGAAAACATTTGTCAGTCAGTATGGTTTACAGTCACATGTTTTAAATACAATACAGTACATTCTTTAATATCTTTAAAATAAAAATATATAAATATATAAGTATAATGTAACATAATCCATTCTGTGCGTCTGAGCGGGTTGAAATTTGCCTGGTCCTCATGCGGAAGGACCCTTGCCATAGTGGCAAAATATCAGCCTTGCACGACCCCCGGAACCGGAGATACCAAAAAACAGTTTAAAGCACATTATCAAAGTGGCTTTTTTTCTGCCATGCAAGTCAATGGCAGAAACCTAAACTTTAACATTACCCTGACTCCGTTCTGTTGCCACGAGAGGGTCGAAATTTGCCATGCAATCCTGCCGCAACTAGGACTACATGGTGACCGAATCTGAACCCTCTAGGTTGAACAGAAACGGAGTTGTGGGTTCCAGGTTTCTGCTCATTCTGACTTAGCCGGTTCAAAGCTTTCTCCGCCATTACGCTCAATGGTAGGACCCTCCTCGCCGGCGTGACCCTTTCTCGTCACCATTACTGCTCGGACCCTGTTGGGGTCAAGTGAGGGGGTTCCTAACATCTAGGGGCAAAATGAATTTTATTTCTAGGTGCCCTAGAACAGAAGTTCCCACGCCAATTGACCTAGTTCCCACGCCAATTGTGCGCTCATTGCTCTTTTTTTACAATGTTGCTGATCTTGCGGCTTTGCGGTCAGGCAGTAAAAAAACAGTGCAGCAAGCCTCTACATTTGTTACACCCACATACTGTTGCTGCTACAACAGCACGCTGCAGCGTACATCCAAACGTTGCTGCTGCTGACACACACAGTGCGTCGACACTCACACAGCTCACACACACACACCGGCACTACACACACACCCCACACACACACCCACACCCCCAACACACCCACCACACACACACACACACACACACACACACACCACACACAACACACACAACACCACACACACAGCCCACACCCACCTCCCACACACATACACACTAGCTCTCACACACACACACTGAAGTCTCCTACAACACACACACACACTCTTCTCTGCTACACACCAACTCCCATCTACACCCACAAACTCTTCTCTTCCTTACACCACACTGCAACTACACAAAAACAAACTCTGCATACACCTTACTTTTTTCACTACAAATACACTCTCATCCCCCTCTCATTTTGTCCGTTGAGCTTTTTCATTAGTGTAGGGGAGGGAGGGTCACTCTTCCTTTCGGCTGCCCCTGCCTGTCTGAGAGCTGTTCCTTCCTCCTGACCCATTCCCCTGCCCTTTCTCAGATCTTTCCACTTTTGTCTTTATCAACATGAACAAGCGTTCCCATTTTTGTGAGTTTTTTCCCGGTTTTCTAGACCCCAACAAAATAAACTTGGCAACGCTGCGAAAAATTCCGGACATTAGAATGAATAATGCCCAACAAGGTTAAACACATCAGAGAGCAGGGATTTCATAATGCACGGAATTATACAGCTTTCGCCTACTAATTATTTAATCCTGGATCTTGCGCTTTCCTTTTGGATTGTTACTTCGTGGATTACCATAGTGGGAGGTGAATATGGTACAGAACAAGAAGAACTAATATAATGTTGGTCATTGTAAAAGCGTGATGGAGCTTTTGTGTTATTTTTTTTATGTTGTGCTTAAATGTACTAAAGAACACATATGGGGGCCTATTCAAAAACAAATCCAATTCCACATAACATATACTAAACATTCAATGCTTTTTTTGGCAGGGAATGGAGCTTGCGCTAAGAAGTTAGTAGTTTAAATCGCTTACGACTTAGATAGTCTGTCACTTTGTGATGGGGATGTTACAGGAAAATGTCACATGGATGTTTTTTTGCTTCAATTTATTTAACTGCTGCTTGTGCTTTTCCAAAGCAATTATTTGTATTTTTTTATTGTTGGCTTATAATAGGGCAGATTTTGTGTTTTGCAACCAGGGAACTTTTGTAAAAACTCAGGCCTTGAGGCATATTTACTAAGTTCAAAGTAGAGATGTGTTACATTTTCAAAGTAGTTCACGAAGCAGGCGATATTTCCTGTTTTATTTGCAAAAAAAATGTGTGCAAATGTTTAGAATTCCGAAAAATTTTTTTGAACAACATTAAAATAGTCAAGTTACAGGTCACATGGACTGAAATTTAGGACACAAAAGCCTAAATTCCGGTTACATGACCATTTATATTACTGCCTTGTTTTGGCTAAATGCTATACCCAAATTGTACCTTTTTTGACTTGAGAGAAATGCTATACTCAATGTTATGTTCTTCTGTGCAGATCAGTATTCAACATTCACAATAGAAATATGCTGTCTGGGCTCAGTAGACTTTATCTAATGTTGTAGAAAGAGACAACCTTTAATGTACTTTTGCGGCTCACCCTTTAATCTACACTTACCCGCATTTATCCGGGCTTTTCTTTCTTTCCTTCCAGATTTTCCCGCGCGGCGGCCGCATTCAAACACATAAGCGCTAATGGCGCTTATCATTGAAAGCGCCCGCGCGCGGGAAACCTTAAAAAAAAAAGCCGCGCGCACGCCGCGTTTTTAAAATTCCCGCATGGCGGCCGCATTAGGATAAAGGCGCCCACTGTAGAAGTTAGATCAATTGTTTATCAACTGTATTCTGTGGCAACCTGGGAGAGAGATTACTTAGAAAAAATTTGTAACATTGTAATATTGTCTCTTTGAGACCAAATAATTAACTGAGGTTATTCAACGCGACACTTAAACTTATCAATTATATATTTTAGAAACTGTTTCTTTCATTTAAAAATAAAAAGCTCTAAAACAGCAACAATATTTGTCATACGTAAGATAAGTGGTCTGTGGTCTTTTCAAAATCACATAAAGTTTTAAAAGGAATTCAACTGAGTCACAAAATCTTTTTTGGTTTCCACATCATTGTTAAACATGGCAAAAACAGGAGTTAGATCAGGGTGAAATTCACAATATTGTAAGAAATAAGGCAGGATAGAGAACTATATTTCTATCAATGATCAACAAACATCTCTCATTTAGAAAATGTTAGGGTTGATGTACAGATATCATACAGATTATGCAACAAACTATCCAAATAGTCAGTTTAATCCCTCTTCCATTGTATCAGTATCTAGGTTACATCTGTATTGCCCCAAGAAAGAATCTGAAACCTGCAAACACATTACAAACAAACTACAATCTACATAGCCCATCGAGTAAAAGGATCATTCACCTCCAAATCAAGCAATGTAGTGTAGATTACCAATAATTAATTGCCTGAATATGAAGTTGTTGCTCCCTAGGCATCAGCTTTTAAGGCACACAATCCGACAGGTCGGAGGTAGTGTAAATCCCCTGACTAACAATGTGAATCAAATATAGAACATTTCGACATATGAAATGGTGCAGTGGTGAAAACATTTTTTTTTGCACTTAGTTTACTAAGATGAGTGAAATCTTTGCTTTAATTAAAAAATGTAGTGCATTCTGTATGGTATGATATGAATGAAAACACGAGGGGGTGTTACGGGCACCCCTATTAGTTGATATTTGTGTATCAATATTTATATTAAAAGGTGTACTACAATTGTGTTAGGAAATGAGAGTGGTAAAGTGAGAAATAAACCAATCCTAACACACAGGTAATTATGTTGTGACTTTTATATAGAATACGGTTGAAACAAGGTGAAACAAGCCCATCACCTAACCATATACATGTGTGAAAGTAAGTGTAGAGCAATCAAAACCCTTTATAGGACTGTTCCATAGGTCCTATGTAGTAGCATGCTCTCCAGGTAAGGGAGCGCAAAGTGTTCACAGGGATGGTATATAATACAAAAGCATATATAGTGATGAAGAAGATTCATATAGTTAGTGTTTCTGAAGAAGCCCCGGTGAAAACGCGTTGAATGTAGAACAGTGCGTAGCTGTGGAACTGGAGTGAGCTGTGCCGCCAGCCGAGCCATCAGCTGATCAGCCCCGAGATGAGCAGTCACTGGAAGTGATTGTTGGATTGCCTGAACAGCACTGAAATTAGAAGAGCCAGCGAAGAGACACCACACACACTGCTATTTCTATGTGCATTTTATCTGAGCACAAATGATTCCATTCTTATTTGTTTTTAACAATTACATGAACGCGCGCTCACCACGGACAAGCAGGGACCCCGGAACTGAGGTGAAAAGGGTAGTACTTGCACCCACAGCTGCGGGGACATGCCTGGAAGGTGGATAGTAGCGTCCGGAACTGAACGGAAGAGATGGTAAAGTTCAGATACTTGCCGGATACAGTAGAATGGTCGGTGCCGAGAGCCATGGTGTTTGAAGCCGGGAGGTAGGTAGGAATCCGTAAGCCGAGGTGGAGGGGTTGGAGAGGTCGGAAGGTCAGAGGCAAGCCCAGGTCGAAATCCCGTGGCCTGAGCAGGGGGCGAGTTCACCGCGAGAAGCAGAAGAGTACCTATGTACTAGAAAAATCTTGCACTTAATTTAAGTAATAATCCAGAAGAAAAGAAAGGCATTACTCCCATTAATCCCTGGCTGGAAGAGATGAAGGCCCGAGGCGAAGCCGTTTGTCTTCTGGGATTATTACTATTATGGCCACATGTAGGCTGTTTTCATAAAAAGACACTTTGTATATGTAACACAGTTTCTCCCCACCCTCCCCACCCCCATCCAGATAGGACCATGTGGGGCAATCTACATATGTTACCCAGTGTGTTTGTGTACAATACATGATAGGCTCACAGGGCCTGAACCCTCCGCCACTGGGGCCTGGTGTATTCTGGAATGTACTGCTTACCAGCGCCTCCACCTGTGCAGAGATTCTAGTGTGTAGAATAACCCCTTACACAGAACACATACGTAAGTACTTACACACCAGGGTATGGATAAAACAGTTTACTATATGCACAATAACCTTATAACAATAACCATATACATCAATAGCATCACATTATGTCACACTGTAACCGCGACCTCACGGGCCTCAGCCCCCCACCATCCACCCAAGTGTCCAAAAGTCCCACAACCCCACCCCCAAGTTTGTGAACAGCACTGCGCCCACTAATATGAGATGTGTAGTTGGTGCACTTGGTACTTGATGGTCACCAAGGGTGTGTCCATACCAGGGCCACAGATGCTGTACTTGCTGATGGATCCGAAGCGTGATCCACGATTGCTTCCTGCTCTTGATGCGTGGGTGGCATCTCGCCAGACAATCCCACCAGGAAGATGTCTCTATCTTGAGGATGGTCTGCGTCCAGACACAATAATCAGAGCTGCACAGCAGATCACTGTGTCCCTGAACTAACAAATACTTAAAAGGGGCAGTGCAACTACCTAGGGCTGTCCCTGCGCAACCACAATCGGGTTATGTCTCAGGGCCTACCTGGGGCCTGGGGGGGGGGTAACCTGGCCTAGTATGCAGGGGCTACTATGCCCCACACACAACCCTTCCCCAAATGCTCCCAGTTCTGACTCACTCATGTGCTTCACTGTCTGCTTCCTGACTGCACACAACAATGTATCCAAATGCAGCATGAGAATCTATCAGCCTTAGTGGCTGTCTGGCTGCATGTGATCTGGGTGAAAGGCAGTCCCCAGAGGCTTCTGGGAGTTGTAGTCCACTCAGGACCTCTTTAGCACTGGGGCCCGTGCACGATCGTAACTATGCATGCGCAAGTCTGTAATGGCTGCCACAGGCTCCGACTGGGGATGTTCCTGCGCTACGGAGTGCCACCTCTGCCCATCTGCAAACTCATTAATGGCCGCCGCAACTCTGCTGCACATGCGCGAACGCTTTAAAGATGGCGTCGCCTGGCTGTAGATTCTGCCGGAGCCCCCGGTGACGCGCTCACCCTGCAGCTCCCATGACACAGTGCAGGGGTCTCACCGTAAGCGGAGGTAAGGGGGCCAGGGGAACTCTGCTACATATAGTTATATAGTTTTTTAATTAAAATAACATGGTAAATACATTAATTACCTCTATATCACTTACACTGGCAGCTATCATATCCACATACTGCTGTCCCCTCTGTGTACGTACACACACACACACACACACACACCATACTGTCTGCTGCGACACAGCTGCAGCTACATCCACAAACGCTGCTGCTGCTGACCACACCAGTGTAGCTCACTCACACACTCACCACACCACACTCACACACAACACACACACCACACACACACACACCACGCCCCGCACACACACACACACCACGCCCCACACACACACACACACACACACACACACCACACACCCACACACACACACACACCACCTCCACACCAGACACACTGAGCTCTACACACACACACACATGAGCTCTACACACACCCACACTGCTGCTGCTACACACAAACTCTGCAGCTACACCCACAAACGCTTGCGGCTGACACACACACTGCAACTACAACAAACTCTGCAGACAGACACTTTTTTCAGCTCAATACACTCTCTCCCTCCTCTCATTGTGTCCGTGGAGCTTTGTTCATAGGGAGGGGGAGGAGTCACTGCCTTTCGGCTGCCCCTGCCCTGTCTGAGAGCTGTTCCTGCCTGCCTCTGACCAGTCCCCTGCCCTGTCTCAGAGTCTTTCTGACAAAGGAAAGCTGGTTGGCTAGAAAAAAACTTGGCAAGCTGCGAAAAATTCCGGACATTACTGAATGAATAATGCCCAAAATTTTAAACAAATCGAGAGCCAGGGATTTCAATAATGCACGAATTATCCAGTCTTCGCCTAAATTATTTAATTCCTGGATCTTGCGCTCTTCCTTTTGGACTTGTTACTTCTGTGGATTTCAGCCCCATTAATCGTGGGAGTGAATATGGTAGCAGAAACAAGAAGAACTAATATAATTGGTGTCATTGTAAAAGCGTGATGGAGCTTTTGTGTTATTTTTTATTTATGTTGTGCTTAAAATTATAAAGAACATGAATGGGCCTATTCAAAACAAATCCAATTCCCCATAACATATACTTAGAACATTCATGCTTTTTTTGCGGGAATGGAGCTTGCGCTAAGAAGTAGTAATGTTTAATCGCTTACTGCTGAGATAGTCTGTCACTTTGTGATGGGATGTACAGGAAAAATACACATGGATGTTTTTTTGCTTCGCAATTTATTTAACTGCTTTTGTGATTTTCAAAGCATTATTTGTATTTTTTTATTTGTTGCTTTAATATATAGGGCAGTTTGTTGTTTTGCAACCAGGAGACTTTGTAAAAACTCAGGCACTTGGGACATATTTACTAAGTTCAAGTTTAGAGATGTGTTACATTTTCAAAGTAGTTCACGAGCAGGGCGATATTTCCTGTTTTATTTTGCAAAAAATGTTGGCAAATGTTAGAAGTCCGAAAAAAAATTTTGACAAACATTAAAAGTCAAGTTACAGGTCACATGACCTTAAATTTAGGACAACAAGCCTAAATTCCGGTTACATGACCATTTATATTACTGCCTTGTTTGCTAAATGCTATACCCAAATTGTACCTTTTTTACTGAAAGAAATGCATATACTCAATGTTATGTTCTTCTGTGCAGGATCAGTATTCAACATTCACATAGAATTATGCTGTCTGGGCTCATAGACTTTTCTAATGTGTAGAAAGAGCAAACCTCTTTAATGTACTGTTGCGGCCACCTTTAATCTAACACTTACCCGCATTTATCCGGCCTTTTCTTCTTTCCTTCCAGAGTTTCCCGCGCGGCGGCCGCATTCAAAACTAAGCGCTAATGGCGCTTATCATTGAAAGCGCCCGCGCGCGGGAAACCTTAAAAAAAAGCCGCGCGCAGCCGCCCGTTTTAAATTCCCGCATGGCGGCCGCATAGGATAAGGCGGCCGCCACTGTAGGAAGTTAGATCAATTGTTTATCAACTGTATTCTGTGGCAACCTGGGAAGAGATTACTTAGAAAAAATTTGTAACATTGTATATTTGCTCTTTGAGACCAAATAATTAACTGAGGTTATCAACGCGACACTTAAACATTATCAATTATATATTTTATGGAAACTGTTCTTTCATTTAAATAAAAGCTCTAAACAGCAACAATATTTGTACATACGTAAGATAAGTGGTCTGTGGTCTTTCAAAATCACAATAAAGTTTTAAAGGATTCAACTGAGTCACAAAATCTTTTTTTGGTTTCCACATATTGTTAAACTGGGCAAAACAGGAGTTAGATCAGGGTGAAAAATTCACAATATTTGTAAGAAAATAAGCAGGATAGAGAACTATATTTTCTATCATGATCAACAAACATCTTCCATTTAGAAAATGTTAGGTTGATGTACAGATATCATACAGATTATGCAACAAAACTAATCCAAATAGTCAGTTTAAATCCCTCTTCCATTTGTATCAGTGTATCTAGGTACATCTGTATTGCCCAAGAAAGAATCTGAAACCTGCAAACACATTTACACAAAACTACATCTACATAGCCCTAGAGTAAGTAAAAATCATTCACCTCCAAATCAAGCAATGTAGTGTAGATTATCCAATAATTAATTGCCTGATATGAAGTAGTTGCTCCCTAGCCATCAGCTTTTAAGGCACACAATCCGACAGGTCGAGGTAGTGTAAATCCCCCTGACTAACAATGTGAATCAATATAGGAACATTTCTGACATATGAAATGGGGGCAGTGAGTGAAAACATTTTTTTTTTTGCACTTAGTTTACTAGAGATGATGAAATCTTTGCTTAAATTAAAAATGTAGTGCATTCTGTTATGGTATGATATGAATGAAACACGAGGGGGGTGTTACGGGCACTCCTATTAGTGATATTTGTGTACAATATTTATATTAAAGGTGTACTACAATTGTGTTAGGAAATGAGAGTGGTAAAGTGAGAAATAAACCAATCCTTAACACACAGGTAATTATGTTGTGACTTTTATATAGAATACTGTGAAACAAGGTGAAACAAGCCCATCACCTACAATATACATTGTGAAAGTAATGTGTAGACAGATCAAACCCTTTATAGGACTGTCCATAGGTCCTATGTAGTAGCAATGTCTTCCAGGTAAGGGAGCGCAAAGTGTTCACAGGGATGGTATATAATACAAAAAGCATATATAGTGATGAAGAAGATTCATATAGTTATTGTTTCCTGAAGAAGCCCCGGCCGTGAAACGCGTTGAATGTAGACAGTGCGTAGCTGTGGAACTGGAGTGAGCTGTGCCGCCAGCCGGCCAATCACAGCTGATCACCCCGAGATGAGCAGTCACTGGAAGTGATGTGGGATTGCCTGAACAGCACTGAAATAAGCAAGAGCCAGCGAGAGAGAGCCACCACACACACTGCTATTTCTATGTGCATTTATCTGAGCAAATATGAGTTCACATTCTTATTTGTTTTTAACAATATACATGTAACGCTGCGCTCACCACGGACAAGCAGGGACCCCGGAACTGAGGTGAAAAGGGGTAGTACTTGCACCCACAGCTGCGGGGACATGCCTGGAAGGTGGATAGTAGGCGTCCGGAACTGAACGGAGAGATGGTATAGTTCAGATACTTGCCGGATACAGTAAGAACGGTCGGTGCCGAAGCCATGGGTTTGAAGCCGGGAGGTAGGTAGGAATCCGTTAAGCCGAGGTGAAGGGTTGGAGAGGTCGGAAGGTCAGAGGGCAACGCCAAGTCGAAATCCCGTGGCCTGAGCGGGGGGCGGAGTTCACCCAGCGAGAAGGCAAAGAGTACCTGTTGCGCGCATGCGCGGTCCTGTGGCAGCCTGGGGACCAGAGAGTAGGAGTAAAGTCCCGCTCGCGGCGGTGAGGGGGGGCGGGGCCGGGGCCACCAGGTGTCAGGCGGCAAGGGGGAACCCTCTTGGGAGAGGTGTTCCCCGAAGCCTTACAATACATTTTTGTAGATAGTCTGGTACAGATGCTTGAGAAACCTACAGTAGTAGACACCTGGGTGAGAGAAAACACCACAATCAAAAGTTTACACATACTGCAGTGCCCCACCGAAGTCAATTCGAGATAGACCTCTATTCACAGACGCTATGTTAATCTCCCTAAATAACAAAAGCCAAGATAAACAAAATCTCTTAGTCAGATCACACATCTATGAAATTAAGATAGAAAACCTAAACTTCCAAACAAAACACCTCACCTGGAGATTAAATGAAGCACTGCTAAAATACCAGAGATTTTGAGTAGAGGTGGTAGCTGAAAGAAATCACTATTTTCAATAGAACCAAAACAGTGTCACATCTCTAACAACACTATGGGAGGGCAACAATGCAGTAGTCCGAGGCAAACTAATTAATATAACATTCTACAGAAAAAGAACAAGGCTTAAGAGGATTAACACTTTTAAAAAAATACGTGAACTAGAGAATTAACATAAACAAACCTGAATGAAACAACATTAAAAAAAAACTGACAAACCTACAAGGTAAGATAAATTTAGACTAATGTCAAAAGCAGAAATATCTTGGCTCACACCCTAGACTAAATTGTGGGAAGAAAAAAAAACTAGCAATTCAATTTCCTATGAGAAGATTGCAGGAACAATTAAGAGCTAAAAACTGCAAAGGCCTCTAGTCCGGATTGATTTTAAAATATAAGTGAGCCAGGGTCACCTGATGGCTACTATTCTGCCCCTGTACTGGCCGTAAACCCTGTTACAATCAGGTTGCCAGTAGTTGATATGGGTTTTTCCCCTACGAGGAGCTGCCTGAGTGACAGCAGCAGGGTGTACATCCAGCCTGGGCATGACCAATCATGAGACAGCCCTGGTGCCCTCCCCCTGGCTGTACTTAAGGGGAGTGCCTCTACCCACTTGAGAGGTGCAGGTCATACCCACTTGAGAGGTGCAGGTCACACAGCCAAAAGCCTGACAATTGGCCTATCTGGTCCTCTTCCCTCCGAGGGAGTGTGAGTGTGAGTGTGTCCCAGGACATACTTGAAAACGAGAGGTAACTCTCAATGTATACTTCCTGGTAAATTTTTTTATAATAAAATAAATACCTCTGCCTCTGTTAGAGAGACGGGAAAGCTGAGACTGATGTGGGTGCCCTTGGCCTGTAGTGAAGGTCCGGGACCATCCTTCAGTGGAGTAGCTGAGAGAATGCATCGGGCAGAACTCTGCCTTGTTACTGAGCTGTACAGTGAGGACAATAAATCGTTCCTGTTGTTATACCTCTGCCTGTGTGTGACCTTACTGGGAGGGAGAGGTTATCATTCTACCGTGGGAGATCACCTCAGTTCCTGGAGCCTACAGCAGATGGAGGGCGCTGCACTGCTAAAGAATATGTAGGGTATGTAACCCAAGAAGCCTAGTTCTGTGTCCCCACTACGGATGACTCAGCCCTCCTGATACCAGCAAGTATCATGCACCACACGAACCGTAATGGCCAAATCTCCCCACCGTTTGAGGAAACACCATTACATATACTAACAATAATTTCCCATTACTAATTCCCAAAATGCAAAGCTATACAACTGAATACTCCAATGAGCGCAAATCCCCAAAACATGCTACAGTGGTGACCAACTTTATTCTAACTCTCGGCTAGCTCCGCAATTTCAGATATCCCGTGATGTGCGGTTTTGTGTCGTTTTCGCCCGGAGTGTATTGCGTTATTTTCGCGCCGTGATTTAAGCATTTTATTCCCGCTGTCTGCAATTCTGCAATGCCGTGTAAAAACGCATGGGGGCGTTTGCGAGCTGTTATCTTTGAAGTCTAATACCTTCGCGGTTCAACCTACCACAGTCTGTGCGTGCGCGCGCAGTATAATATAAAATTGCATATTTAATTTATTTTAAAGTACAGTACTGTACATGCTCGGACCCTGTTGGGGTGAAGTAGGGGGTTCCTTGGGGAAAATGAATTTTATTTCTAGGTGACCTAGAACAGAAGTTCCCACGCCAATTGGCTGTGAATTGACCAGCCGGCCCTAAGTAGTTCCCACGCCAATTGCGCGAATATAATGTAAAATAATCCGTTCTGTGGTCTGAGCGGGTTGAAATTCGCCTGGTCCTCATGCGGAAGGACCCTTGCCATAGTGGCAAAATATCAGCCTTGCACGACCCCCGGAACCGAGATACCAAAGGACAGTTTAAAAGCACAATACCAAGTGGCTTTTTTCCTGCCATGCAAGTCAATGGCAGAAACCTGACTTTAACATTACCCTGAACTCCTTTCTGTTGCCACGAGAGGGTCGCAATTTGCCATGCAATCCTGCCGCAACTAGGACTACATGGTGACCAAATCTGAGCCCTCTAGGTTGAACAGAAACGGAGTTGTGGGTTCCAGGTTCTGCTCATTCTGACTTAGCGGTTCAAAGCTTCTCTCGCCATTACGCTCAATGGTAGGACCCTCCTCGCCGGCGTGACCTTTCTCGCCGCCATTACTGCTCGGACCCTGTTGGGGTCAAGTGAGGGGGTTCCTAACATCTAAGGGCAAAATGAATTTTATCCTAGGTGCCCTAGAACAGAAGTTCCCACGCCAATTGACCTAGTTCCCCCACGCCAATGGCGCGCTCATTGCTCTTTTTTTACAAAGTTGCCGATCTTGCGGCTTTGCGGTCAGGCAGTAAAAAAACAGTGCAGCAAGCCTCTACATTTGTTACACTGTCAAAGGAGCAAATGGAAACAATGTGAGGCAATTCAACACGTTCTTTTATTGGTAGAGTCAGTACAAAAACATTTATTTACAAATACTGTACAATGTTGAAACATTTAAAGTGCACAGCAATTCTAACCATCAACACACAATAATACATACTGCAGCCTTATTAAAATTTTCTGCCACAATACATTTGTAAACATGGAGATACCTGTTAAATGGACGTTTATACTGTATAATATTAATTT
>WSYH01016344.1:0-13150 GCA_036426205.1 Ascaphus truei
TTGTGGGACACGGGGGTGACATTGTGTGAGTGGGTGCTTGTGGGGAACAAGGGGGTGACCTTGTAGTGAGGTTGCGTGTGATGTGGAGTGCTTGGGGGTGCTTGTGGGACATGTGGGGGTGACTGTGGTGAGTGGGTGCGTTGTGGGGACCCACGGGGTGACCTTGTAGTGGAGTGGGTGCTTGTGGGAAACACGTGGAGTGACCTTGTGAGTGGGTGATTGTGGGGACACACGGGTGGTGACTTGTAGTGAGTGGGTGTTTGTGGGGACACAGTGGGGGCTGTGGTGAGTGTGTGCTTGTGGGGACACGCGGGGTGACCTTGTAGTGATTGGGTACTGTGGGAACACGTGGAGTGACCTGTAGTGAGTGGGTGCTTGTGGGGACACACGGGGTGGCTGTGGTGAGTGGGTGCTTGTGGGGACACACGGGGTGACCTTGTAGTGAGTGGGTGCTTGTGGGGATACGCGGGGTGACCTTGTAGTGAGTGGGTGCTTGTGGGGACACGCGGAGGGACCTGTAGTGAGTGGGTGGTGCTTGTGGGGAACACTGGGGGACTGTGGTGAGTGTGTGCTTGTGGGGACAAGCGGGGTCCCTGTAGTGACCACTTGTAGTGAGTGGGTGATTGTGGGAGAAACGTGGGTGACCTTTAGGGTGGGTGCTTGTGGGACAAGCGTGACCTGTAGCGTGGGGGTGTGGGGACAGCGGCTTGACATTGTAGTGAGTGTGTGCTTGTGGGGACAAGCGGGGTGACCTTGTAGTGAGTGGGTGCTTTGGGAACACGTGGAGGTGACCTTGTAGGAGTGTTGCTTGTGGGGACACAGGGGGACCTTGTAGTGAGTGGGTGCTTGTGGGACACGGATACGGAACAAGGTTCTTTGGATAAGCTGTGCCTAGAAATGGTTATTGAAAGGCAGCTCCACCCACAGGTTACAGGGGCAGGATGAAATGGTTTGTATCTGGCAGTTTACTTGCTTTGAACTTCTGGGCCAGCTGACGATAATACGTGATGTGTTTCAATATTCTTCTAGTCAATATTCTTTTATTAAGAGGGTCTTCTTTTATATTCCCATTTTGGATAGAATGGAGGTTTATCTTTGGAAGAGACTTCGTTGACCGCTTGGTGTTGTGACGTTGCGCTTGTGTGTGTAGCTGCGCTTCAGTGTGTGCGTTGATATGAGCAAAAACTACTGTTACTGTCTATGTAAAACAGAAACACTGGAGAAGTGATGTGCGTGTTGTGATCAGATTATATTCTATATGTACATTGTGTGTGTATATGGGTAGAGGCGGCCCACCTATTCTCTGCGATCCCCCATATGGTGGTACCGAGAAGGGGGGCTCCCATGTGTTGCGCATGCGCAGGATAAGGGCTTGCCGCGGGCCGCACATGGGCAGACGGGGCTGTCAAGGAACGGAGGTGGCGCATGCGACAGAAGGGGATGCATGCGAAGGGGATTTGTGCATGGCAGAGAAGGGGAGATTGCAGGTTTGTGCATGCGCAGAAGGGGGAGATTGCAGGTTTGTGCATGCGCAGAAGGGGAGATGCATTTTGTGCGCAAGGGAGATTGCAGCATGCGCCGCCGCAGGAAGACGCGCGAAAAATCGACGGTTCCCTTTCCGGCACATTTTTGCTTTGCGGCGGGGCCATAGACGGAAACCCGCCTATTAATGGAGCCCGCACTATATCTAGATAGATAGATAGATGATGGAGGATGGTGGATGGATGGATGGATGGATGAGGATGGATGGCTGGTGAGGATGGTATGGAGGCTGGATGGATGGATGGATAGCTAGAAGATGATAGATAGTAGATAGCTAGATAGATAGATAGTAGATAGATAGATCGATTAGATAGATGATAGATGAGATAGATCTGATCCCACACTGCACTATCAAATTCTCTGGTCGTTCTGTTTTGGAGTAATAGTTAACACCACAATGTATTTTGCTAAACTTCCACTGTCCGCTACCGGGCCTATTATTTCTTTATATCATTAGAATTAAAAACTATTTTTAAGAAGTTATATTATTATCTAGAAAATGGATGTCTCGGAAATAATAACCAGTTAATTGCACAAGATGCTTTGACACAAACTTAAGCTTTAAATGAGCTCCCAGTTCAATGCTGCACAGTGAATGTCTAACCTGTACAGCTTACACTCTAATTGTGATGCCAGCTAACCGGTAAAGCTTACATCTAATTGTGATACCTGCCAGCTAACCTGTCAGCTTCACTCAATTGTGTACCTGCTAGCTAACCTGTACAGTTACAATCTAATTGTGATACCTGCCAGCTAACCTTTACAGCTTACAAATCTAATTGTGATACCTGCCAGCTAACCTGTACAGCTTACACTCTAATTGTGATACCTGCCAGCTAACCTGCACAGCTTACAATTAATTGGATCACCTGCCAGCTAACCTGTACAGTTACACTCTAATGTGGATACTGCAGCTAACCTTACAGCTTACACTCTAATTGTGATACCTGCAGGTAACCTGTACAGATACACTTAATTGTGATACCTGCCAGCTAACCTGTACAGCTTACACTCTAAATTGTGATACCTGCCATTGATATGAGACTCAGATACTTGCCCAAACGCACAATGAAGCTGGCGTGGCTTGTGTTTTCAGAAGGTACTGATCAGCAGACACCCCAAGTGTGTAATTAATGCTTTTAAAATTCCAAGATCAATGCTTATGCCCATCAGTTCCCCAACCTACACTGAAGTGGTATGACACAATTGGAAACTAAATATTTGTGCACCCCTGGCATTATCTCAGTTCATGTTTGTGTTCCACCATAACAAGGAGGGAAAGGGCTGGTTGTATGTCATGCGCAATGGTAACTAATATGATCACTGATGTTCATGGTATCCAAGTGTTGGGTTACTTTCCCATTCATTAGAAGCATTACGTGTGTTGGCGATACAATGTGACTTTCAATCGTCTAGTAACGATGTGTTATCAACAAAATGATGATTAGTATGGGAACGGCACAGAGTATTCTGCCCAGTATAACCAGGTGTCACAGATCACAGAGGTGGGGAGGGGGCTCTCTCTGGGACCCCTCTGAGAATTAGCATTATCATGGAAGCTAGGGGGGGAACCTGGGTAAGGATTCAGTGGTGTCTCGGGGACTGGCTCACAGTAGTGTCCGGGAGAAAAGGAGACGCTGTGATAAACCATGGAGGAAGACATTGTAGCGAGCACAACGGGGGTCTTTGCAGTGTTTAAAAAACAAATCCATGGGGGGTCTGCATGCAAACGCCCAGCTCCATGAGCTATTACAAACAAGTCAAGCTAGAAACTGAGGGCAGACAGACTCGTGGAGATATTCAGTCCTACCATTCCATTAGAACGTAACCCTTGTATGTATGTATTTATTAGCGCCTACAGCAGTACAAGAGAGACCACGCCTGTGCAGGGGATTATAGCACCATAACTGCAACCGGTGGCAGATTTCAACTAGGCCGAGCCCCCAAACACGGAAGCTCGCTCTCGGGCCTATCGCGCGACACCGTGACGGGAAGTCCTACCTGCTGCCTCCGCATCTTTCTCAAGCGGCAAATGCCCGCGGCCGGCTCGTTTGCCCATGGTAACGCGAAGTCGCGGCTTCTCGTGCCGGGCAAGCCGACGCCATGTGGAACGTCGCGCTCGAGGCGTCCGATTTCGAAGAAACGGAAGGGCGGCAGCGCGGAGGGCGGCACAGGTAAGTGACTGGAAACCGCCGCTGACTGCACAAATAAGATCAGAAACAGGGAAAGGACAATTCCGACCCGGAGAGCTCACAATCTAAGTGGTATGATGGGAAGCTAACAGCGTGAGCAGCTGCCACAGGAGCCTGCAATGCAAAACGTATATTATTTACAAATAGAAAGAGCCTTGTTGAAATAATCCTATTTTTCCTACAAAACACCAGTGAAAAGTTTGGAACGCTCTTTTTTTCCCTTGCCCCCTCTTGCCGGCTCAACTAACCGTACTAATGTGCGGATACAAGTCGCCTCCAGCACGCGATGCGGACAGCTGGTCACCTGCAGGCCTGTGCAGGCGCTCAGCACGCGACCAGGTAAACCCCACGTGTGGATCTGTGCGGCTCCCCCTCCCCCCCCCGGCCGGTTTAATCTTGCTATTATTTACAATGTTTGATGTAGACCACAAAGCCTGAGAGAGCGAGAGCTGCGATGTGAGCACGTACGAGCCGGTGATCAAATATGTCGCTCTCTGAGTGATGGTAACAGGGCTCCCGGAGCACCATGGGAGGCTGGCACAGAGCTGGCAGTGCCCCAAACAGAGGAGAAGAAGTGGTGAAGAACTTAATGAGGGAGCACCACATTTAGCAGCGTCAAAAACAGCCTATCCATCTAATTGGTTTAATATTATTAAAATAATATAATAACACAAGTTATTTCATAAAGCTCCTTTCTCCCAATGGGACTAGAGCGCGTCACAATCACAGTACAGCGCGCAGTACTCATCACATAGAGATTGTTACAGACACCGTCCCTGCACCAGGTGAGCTTACACTCTATGTGTTTAGTGCTGAGGCACAAGGAGAAAAATGACTTGCCCAAGGTCACAAGGAGCCCGACACCGGGAATTTGCCCAGTTCCCCTGATTCACACTCAGTGTTGCTGTTTATAGTCAGTGTCTTTACTCGGCGACCGCTCCTTGCTCAATAAAATATTTAGCCACCCTGAAAAAATATAACTTCTGGTGTCCTGTGAAAAAATGATGTTTGTTTGGTTCCAAAAGGAATGCAGCCAACGGAAACTTTTACTAAACACTTGTCCCAACGCATTAGCTGAGAGGTTATCAACTCAATCCTCAACAACCTCCAACAGGTCGTGTTTTCAGGATATCCCTGCTTCAACACAGGTGCTCAATATCGCAGTCTTTGAATGAGCCACCTGTGCTGAATCAGGGAGCCACTGAGATTGAGCCACATGGCGTGAAGCAGGAGCCACTGATTGAGCCACGTGTTGAAGCTGGCCTTCCTAAAAACTGACCTTGGGAGGAGTTTGGGACTGGTTAGGAACCCTGTCTTCACTAATGACAGCTTCATAACATCTTACTGGAAGGAGGATCCCCCCCTATCCCTATGACCCCAACAACCAAAAGGAAAAAAAAAAAAAAAAAAAAACAAAAAAAAAAAAAAAAAAAAAATTCAAAGAAAGTACATAAAACATTTGAGAGGAAAAACCAAAGACAAGTCAAAGCACACAAAGGTAAATCAGAAATAATAAATACAAATTACTTGTCCTATATTAAAAATGGTTAATTATAGATAGAAGCACCAAAATATCGAGTTGTGGCAACTATAGACGGTAAAGTTACAGCAAAAAAACAACAAAGTAAAAAAACAGAGAAAAACACCACAACAGGACTAGAAACAAAAAAGGGTGTGGAAAAATGACAATTAACAAACTGTATTATGTTTTGTATATACCAAACATTTCAAGGATTCCAGTGATACAGGAAAATCACTCAAAGGAATAAGTAGGAGTTTGCCAGGCTGTCCGGTATTGAACCGGACCTGTCTGATATTGGCGACACTCTGGTCCAGTAAAAAAGGAATGGAGGGAGAGGCTGAATTAGGGACCGGACCATGTCAATGTGTCCGGGTATTTTTCCTCCTGGACATAGTGACTGCACCTGACGCACCTGTCACCATTGAGTCCCAGTATATTTTGAGATAGAAGCCACCTGGTGCCCTAAAGGAAATGTCCAGTTGCAGGGTGTTTCACGCGCGTTATCGCCATGATCTTCTTGTTCAATGGAAAAGGGTGAGGGGCGGTAGAGGAGCAAGAAAAAACGCCTACGGCTGTCATCTTCTAATGGAGGCGACGGAATCGGGGAAAGGCGGGGGGGGGGTCCACAAATAGTCTCTAATGAAAAAGGTGACGATGAGGAAGTATCAACCGTCCGAAAAATATTTCCGTTAATGGGGAGACCATTATTTTACATATTAATTGTGACTTTAAAAAAAAAAAAAATCTTGTGTGTGGTTAACCCTGAGTGCACATGCTGGTTTCTGGGGGAGGGAGACGGGTAAAGGTGTGGAACAAAAACACTAAATAGGAAAAAACCCTACCTTGGTTCTTCACTGTATATGTGAGCATGGATAATTAAAAACAAGAATGGGTTTGCCAACTAGAAAACAAACTCACATTGGATCAGCGAGATGGAGACGCACCCCCTGAGTTAACCTTTTCACGCTCTGGACCATACGTCCGATTTACGGCCCGCCACGAGGAAGTAAGAAGGGTTGGGGTTTGCTCTCAGAAGCCAATAAGCGCGGTCTGGGAAGGGTTATCAGAGTTGTGTGTTCTCACAAAAACAATTGATAATTGTTACAATAAATTTTTAGCCTCATGTGTGGCAAAAAGCCGCCTGCCCTGAGCTCCCTGTGATGGCCCTGGGCGCACAAAGCGTACCCGATCAGGCTTGATGTATATAGCGCTGGAATTCAGGTCCTAACATTGGCCTCCTATATATTTTCGTGTGGTCTGCAGTTCAGGAGCCCAGACTGTTGAGTGTAATCCCAAAAATCCTACTGTGGAACATGTCTCCGGCACTTGCCACATGGATGCTAGGAAACGTCGTATATACTGATATATGTGAAAGCTGCGTGGAAAGGTTCCCCTCCTGTCTGTCTCCTCTGTATTGTCGGGATGCCTCAAGCATAACTAAAGGCCTATCATGTATCACTGGTCTGGAGCGAGAATACGGCATCTTGGCATTGATTATCCGGACATTCCAATGAAATCTCTTCACTACAATACTCAATAGTTAAGAAAACGGTTATAGTTTCTGCTGCTTAAAACATAGAAATTATTTCGATCTTGGACCTTCAACATTTGTGTGCGGAGCCTGAACGCACTAACTATTTCCATGCGGATAGCCTGCAACACAGTTAAGACAAGGCGAAAATTTGTCGTTTTTGTGAACTCTGCGCCATTGACACATTTGCAGGGCACATGACTGGGGTACAGGGGACACTTAGCGTAGTTTACTCCAACCGTAAAATCTTAACTAAAAAGTATATTAATTAATTAAACTTTCTGCCAAATATCGGGGGGGAAATTTGGTGACTGACAGCATTTTGCCATTTCCTCAGATAGCATGACAGCGGGCCCACATTTGGGGCACATACATTCTAGCAAAAATGTTGCAAAATGTCAACTTAAAAAAAAAAAGAAATTGCTAACGGAACACAGGGCGAGAGTTCTCACCTCTCAGCTCACCCCCATCAAAAACACAGAGAAATCTATCGTGGGGATAAACCTTCTCCACTTGGCACCATGAACCTCAAATGGAAGAGAAGGAAGTTTACCAAATGATTGAGATTTTCTTGGAGATATATAGGGGTCCGATTCATAGCTCGTTAAGTGGCTTTAAGATCCGCAAAGTACCCTTTAAGCCCGATAGGCTGCATTGCGATTCACTAAGCAGTGAATAAATGACCGCTTTATCGGTCTTAAAGGTATTTTGTTGCCCGTGGCGCAAAATGCGCACGATCAGCTATTGCGCTGATTTTTGCCCAGTACTTACAGATTCACTAAGCAGCGATAAGTGAATCGGCCCTTAAAAAAGCGCCAAACAAAGCGCCAGCAAAAAGGCAGGCGCAAGGAGCTCGACTTAGAAAAAAATTTCATGGTTTACCTTTTTGCGGCACACCTCCTACAACAGGCCCCGTGGGGGTGTCCGGGGGTCCCTGCGGGGGGGTCCAGGGCGATCCCCGCAGCCATACGGGGCGTCCGGGGTTTCACCGCGCGGTGTCGGGGGGAAGTCCCACGGGACAGGAAAGACCACGGGTACAAATGGGTGTGCCCCCAAAAATTAAACAAATACACTGTAAAAAAGTACCAACGTCCCCTCAACACATACCAATTACAGTAATGTGCAAAATACTATTATCCACAAAGTGAGATATTAATTGCATTTGTCCATTAAATAACATTAATACAATAAATACATCTAATACATGTTGTACTCACCATTGTACCGAACCCACGATGAAGGCCAACCAAATCTTCTCCGTCCATACACGGGAGGATGCTGAAAAATATACAAAATAAGAAAAAGCTGCCAAACTAATGTCCCCTAAACCCCTTAAGGACCTGAGGTAAAAAAAACGGGGAGGAACGCACAAGTCATGAAGGGGGTAAGCCACAGGACCCGAGAACAAACAAACAAAAAAAAAAAAAAACAAAAAACAAAACAAAAATAAAAAAAAACAACAAAAAAAAAAAAAACAAAAAAAAAATAAAAAAAAAAAAAAAAAAAGACAAAAAAAAACACCAAAAAACAAAAAGAAGACGAAAAAAAAACACAAAAAAAAAAAAAAAAAAAAAAAAACAAAAAAAACAAACCAACCAAAAAAAAAATGGGGGGGGGGGGTGGGGGTGTGGGGGGGGGGGGGGGGGGGGGGGGGGGGGGGGGGGGGGGGGTTGGTGGGCCCCCAACAACAACCACACAAACACACAACAGACAAAAAACCCAACAAACAAACACCACAACCCAAACCACAAACCCACACCCCACCCCCCCCAACACCCCAGCCACCCCACCCCCCGCCCCACCCCCCACCCACAAACCCCACCCCAAAAACAAACCAACCCCCCACCACAACCACAACATAAAAACAAAAAAAAAAAAAAAAAACAAACAAAAAATAAAAAAAAAAATAAACACAAAAAAACAAAAACAAAAAAAAAAAGAAAAAACAAAAAAAAAAAAAAAAAAAAAACACATTTATTTGTACAGTGGATTCATAATGTGCTACATATATATATATATATAGTAAGAGAGAGAGAGCAGAGACTCCCCCGAGAGACTGAAGAGACGAGAGAGAGGAGAGACCACTTTGCATAAGTATATATATATATATATATATGAATAATGAATATATACTATAGTAACTGATATGCATGATTAACCAATATACACAATAATACTGTACATGACCAAATACAAATCTCTCCAAATATAAACAGCACCAAGCTCAATTCAAATATCTTAAAATCAAAATACAAACACTTCATTTGGACAAATGTGTAACATGATAAAATTATCTTTGCAATCATTATATACGTCAAACAAGCTCCAAATCAAAACACTACTCCAAACAAGATGCAAATACAATCATTAAAGAAAAACAAAGAATCAACACAATTAATTACCAGCATTAATCCAATCACCAATCAATTACAATCACTTTCAATTACACACTTCAAATCCTACATCAAACCATGTGAAAAGTAATCAATGACACAAAGTGAACCATCAAACAAATCATCTTACAAAAATAAGCCCAATAAAATAATCTATAGCAACAGCCTTAAAACTAAAACATTTGCAAAATGTATGTACATTAGCCCACAGAATTTTACACAAAGAAAAAAAAACAGCAAATTACAATTTAAAAAAAAACATCAAAAACAAGGCAAGCCAACAGTTTTTATTATACGGTATGTAGTCATCATATAGTTTAAGACATAATACCAGGTGCAATATAAAGAGATGAAAAAAAAGTGAATAATTTAAAATGAACATACAATAAAAACATGATTTGTCCTTACATATGTATACCATAGTGACATACCCCCCCCCCCCCCCCCCTACATTCAGGCCAAAATTGGACATAAAAAAAAATGGAAGTCAGGAAAAAAAAATCAAAAAAACCTGTAAAATAAAAATAAAATACATTTTATTTTTTTATTAACCATTAGATGAACCAGTCACAGCAATCAAGGATGAACCGGAAGCACAGGAGCAGCTAATCCAACAAGGAACAAGGTAACATAAAATAAAAAGACCATTACATCCACAAGTGTTATTTATCTGTTGTGTTAGTTGACTATCCCTAGGGGGGTGTTCTTTGTCTTCTCCGTCTTCTCGTCTTTGCTCTTCTATCTGTCTTCTTCCGGAGTTTCTTATACTCATTCGCAGCCCTGGTCTTCTTTCTTCATACGGAGGCTGTATTATCCTCAGCGTCTAGCTACTCAAAATGAGAGACATAGGCTTTTTTTTTCTTTCACACAAAATTGTTTTATTGAGCGCTAATACATGTACAATTACAGACGCTGTCAACCCAATTCATATATATGTAATCATGGACTAACTCGTTATTAAGTACAACTCAAAAATGACTCTTACGGGGAGCACAACTGACAAAACAGACCATGACAAGAAAACATCAGGGGGGGGGGGGAGGGGGGGCTGACGAAGGGGAAAAACAGGTAGCCCGTTCTTAGATGCTATCGGGAATCTCTGGAGCGTCGCGGAAAGAGTGCCAAGGAGTTGTGGGCCCCGGGGAGGGGTATCAATCAGCGGGTTCGCCTTTTCTCTGCTCGTAGTGTGATTCGCTGAAACAAGCCCTCCGAACCTATCTAGCAACGTCCTGGTCCTATCTCGTGTCTGACTTAATAGAGTGTGTTGTGGCCCTATCTAGTGTATTCCAGCATCAGGGGAGGAGAATGCGTTCAATATATTAAAGCAGAATGTTAGGCTGACTGGGACCCCGAGATATCATTTGGGCCAGCCAAGGGTCCAAAACTTTTACAGAAATTTTGTGCCGGTGTCATTAACAAAACTGTTATTGCTCATACGCAAACATACAGATTCTGTTTCGGATTTGGGGATATTGGGTACGTCGGGCTGCTTCACACAATGCTGCGATTTCACACCTCAGGCGGTTGCAAACCGTGGTGCAATTAATTTGTGTGCCGATCCGTTTATCCCCGGGTGCGGTTGGCCAGCAGACAGAAAAACTAGGGTCCAAAGGACCGCGCAACGAAGATTTCCTGGAGCACAATCCTGCATGTGTTCACGAATTGGCGGTTAATTTGGCGGCAACGCCACAGAATGTGCAGCAAGTCTGCATGTTTCCCCACAGGTGTTTGGGGCCACAATGGGGGGGGGTAAAATTCTGACAAACTTAGACTAACGCTAGTGGGGTCCGGGTACAATCTCATATAAGCATCTCCCTTAATGTGAGGTACATATCAGAATTTTAGAGACGCTGCGGTAATTATGTGGTCCCAGTCCTTGTCCTCTAGCGTCTCTCCTAAATCCCTCTCCCAGTGGCTCTATAATCAGCACCACGTTCTGTTCGTCAGGGCTCGTATGGGTTGGTGAGCCAACCTGCCTGTATATAAAGCAGACCTAAGTCCATTGATCTGTCCCTTTTGGCAGCAGAGCTGTTCGAAATTAGTGCGCTGAGTGTTCGGATGGCGCAAGTGTTACGAATAGACATGTCTCTTATTGCTGGTGGTATCTACAAATAATGCGCGAACGTTTTGGTAACTGTCTTTTTCAGATTTAATTTGCTCAAAAGATTGGATTAGTGTTTATCCGTTCCATTCAAGCGTGTGTACGGCGAGTTTGTAGTCCATTTGTTTCCAAACTCTGTAACCCGATCCTTCTACTGTGCACAACACCGGAGCAAAATCAGGCGTTCCACAAGACTGGTGGGTTCCTCAAGGCAGTGCCTGTCGAGTAACTGGCATAATACACAAGACCCGCTCTTGTCTCCAGGTACTGCCCCAAAGAGTTCCTGATCTTAGGATTTATACACACAGTTTTGGGGTAGCCAGATAGTTCGCATGCCACCGGGGCGCAACAGTCCGCCTTACAGTCCACCCATCGTTTTAGTCTCGGCTGGGTGTGCCACTGGGTAATTTGGGATAATTGAGCCGTCTGAAATACGATATCAGGCAACCCTGGTACGCCTAATCCTCCTCTTGTTGTGGGGATCCCGAGTACACTGCTGCTAGTTTGTGCAGCGGGCTGTTTGTATCTACCCCCGACACAATTCACCTATATGGAGACTGTAAGTAAAGATGTCTTCCCTATATTATAGGTGATTGGGCAGGGTCTGAAATACGGTACAGGATGTCTGGGAGGCGATTCATTTTTTGAGGGTCGGTTCTTACCGATCCAGGATATTTTTTTCCTGTCCACTGCCACTCACGGCGTACGTCTCGTTTCCATCCGAATCAGTCTGGTGGTAATTCTCTGTTAGGCCGTTTGTCTCAAATTGCTTTGTGATAGTGACCCCGACCTGAGTATTTAATGGAGGAGGTTTTGCCATTTTGAAATTGAAATTAGCGTGATCAGCGTTTTCAGTCATTTAGGTTTCAAGTTTAGGTTTAGGCTTCGGATTTTGACTGGTTAATTTTGAACACATCGATAGCTGCTGTTTCTTTCCGTCCTTTTGATCCTTTCTCTTACTTCTTCTCGTTGTTGTTCTGCCTTTAATATATGAATGATCATTTGGCAGAGCGGTGAGGGGCTGTGATATGTTAATATCACGTCATAGCGTACACCGGGCCCCTTTATGTCGCGTGCTGCTCAACCACATTGGATACACGTTATGTTTGCGTATTAGGCGATTTTGCCCCCCTTCGTGTGCCGCGCCGAGGGGTTCTAATACATAAGGCGCAACAAGATGGGGGGATAGGGGACTCCCTGCTGCGGGCCGCACGCACTTTGAACCGGACATTGCGCCCGACGGCTGACCCCTGGTTTCCTGACCCTACACACGTGATTCATCCGGTACATTGAGCCGACCGACTAAATCTCGCATATCTCCTCCCAGCCTCCACGAACTCCAGCTGTCTCTCTCAGGTAGGGCAGTTCGATTACTATACGACTTTTGCTTTCTCTGCATCGAGGCTGAAAGCATATCGAGGGGGATTATTTGGTGTTTTGTCGCCTAGATCTTCTAAATCTCACTGTATCTCGTCTACGTGTTATCTGGATGCCTGGTCCTCCAACAAATGATACCCTCTACTTGATCGGGTGGCCACTCCTCCTAATTTCGCGGAGCAACACCTGTTAAGGACAATTATGCCAGTAGTTGGAAAAAAAATGTTTCTTTTGTGTCTGAGTTGTCATCAGGGAGATAGGTCGGTAGCTTTTACAGTCCGCTGGGTCCTGGGTCTTCACCTGTTTGTGGGGACACACGGGGTGACCTTGTAGTGAGTGGGTGCTTGTGGGGATACGCGGGGTGACCTTGTAGTGAGTGGGTGCTTGTGGGGACACGCGGAGGGACCTTGTAGTGAGTGGGTGCTTGTGGGGACACATGGGGTGACTGTGGTGAGTGTGTGCTTGTGGGGACACGCGGGGTGACCTTGTAGT